>CM019068.1:151082781-151219420 GCA_009667805.1 Leptobrachium leishanense | reverse complement strand
GTGGGAATGCATGGTACCATATTGTATGAGTCGTGAAACGGGTAGTATGAGAGTGGTGACATATAATATGGTGTAGCCAATACAGGTAAGTGAGGAAAGGTATATGCTGCTACACTGTGGAGCATAGTCTGTGGTTGTAGCGATGGTTGACCCAGTGTTTCGTACGTAAACACTTGTCTTGGCTTACTCCCTCTCACTGACCGTCTTGGTTCGATACAGCTTTCTGATGTCAGACTTTCCGCTTCATCAGGCAGGGCACATTCACTATCACTATCTCCACTGACTTCAGGTGGAAATGTTGAATTCAGGATCAATTCTTCTGGTGATTGAGTCTCGATCAAACTGTGTCTCTGTTCCTGTGGGACTTGGACTTGATCTCTTTCTCGCACGGTTCTCTCAGGTGATGGTGACGTCATTTCGACAAGAGGGTTCTCATGGTTCAGTTTTGAACCTTGCCGGTAAGTATGCTGTCTCTTATGCTCTGTCCAACTCTCAGGAATTCTCAACCAGTATCTTTCAGAGCTTTCCGCATCTGAATCGGTGATGTCACTGTGGTAGGTAGGTTCTCTTGTCTTCTCCCTGTTACCTTGTCTGCTTTGTTTCTGGTTCCCGTGTTTCAGTGGGTGTGATGGTGTCTCCACAGGCAAGTCATTCACCAACAGTAATAGGTTTCGGTGCAGGGTTCTAGTTCCACTTTTGTTCCCATTCTCAGGACTCACCACATAAACCGGATTGTCTGCTACTTGCTCTTTCACCACATAGATGATCTTCTCAAAGTATGATCTTAGTTTCCCTGGGCCTCCTCGCTCTCTCAAATTTCTAACAAGAACTCTGTCTCCAGGCTTCAGAATAACACCTTTGACCTTCAAGTCATATTGAGCTTTGCCCCGCTCACTTGATTGCCTACTGTTTTCATTGCTATTTGATATGCTTCAGCCATCTTTCCAGCCCAATGATCAGCAAATCCCTTATGAGTTAATCCCTCATCCTCTTCAACGAGCCCAAATATCAAGTCAACAGGAAGGCGAGGGTGGCGTCCAAACAGTAAATAGAATGGGGAATACCCAGATGACTCATGACGTGTACAATTATATGCATGGACGATCTGGGGAAGGTGATCTTTCCAACGTATCTTTTCCTTATCAGCCAAGGTCCGGAGCATTTGGAGGAGAGTCCGGTTGAATCTCTCAGCTGGGTTACTTTGAGGGTGATACGGAGAGGTCCTCGAATGGCGTACTCCAGCAAGTTCCCGAAGGTTCCTGAAAAGCTCATTTTCAAATTCCCTGCCCTGGTCATGGTGTAGCTTTCCAGGGTAACCAAACCGAGGGATATAATCATTGAAAAGACGCTCAGCTGCTGTACGGCCAGACTTGTTTTTAGTAGGATAAGCTTGCGCAAACCTAGTAAAGTGATCTACGACCACTAGTATATACTCATACCCACCCCGGCTTGGCTCTAAGTGCAGGTAGTCGATGCAAACAAGTTCTAGAGGTGAGCTGGATGTTATACTCCCCATGGGTGCTCGGACATGGGTCGTTGGTTTCTTTTGCTTAATACAGGGACACTTCTTTGTGATATACTCCTCTACTTCCTTCTTCATATATGGCCAGTAGAATCTTTGTCTCATCAGGTGAAGAACCCGTTCTGTGCCCAGATGTCCCATGTTGTCATGTAAGTGCTCCAAAGAAAGTTGCTTATACTGGGTTGGGAGAACAAGTTGTTTGTTTTGAGCTGTTTGCCTATAGAGACATCCATCCTCTATAATTAGTTTGTTCCATTCATACAAAAGTTTCTTGGCCGCTCCAGTCACGGTTTTCTTTAGACTTTCATCTGGCACCTTAATTTCCTCCTTCATCTTCAATATCTTGGCTATCACTGGATCCTCCCGTTGAGCTTTGGAGAGTTCATCTTATTCTTGGCAACAATGAACCTTGGGATGTTGGGTCAGTTTCCATAGACGACATACTGAGTGCTGCAACCCAAGCCACATCTTTCTTTTTGGCTGCGCGAGCTCCATCCCAGACTGCTCGCACCACTTCAGATGACAATTGCTCAGTGCACTCAGTGGTATACTTTTCGATGTCAAGGGGATACGCGACAGTGTGTCAGCATCAATATTTATTTTACCAGGCCTATATTTCACATCAAAGTGGTAGTCGGACAATTCTCCCACCCAGCGATGGCCAACCCCATTCAGCTTCGCAGTGCTCATTATGTAGGTCAGGGGATTGTTGTCTGTGTAAATGGTAAAATGTGGAGCATAGAACAGGTAGTCTCTGAATTTTTCACACACTGCCCATTTAAGTGCAAGAAACTCAAGTTTACCACTATGTAGGCAGTAATTTCTTTCGGCCTGGGACAGTGTCCGGGAGCCATACGCAATGACTCTTAATTTTCCATCCTGACTCTGGTAGAGTATAGCCCCAAGGCCCCTTTCAGATGCATCGGTGTGCAGCGAGAATGGTAAATTGAAATCTGGGTAGGCAAGAATTGGTGGCTTTATCAACATGTCAATCAAGGTTTCAAGAGATTTCTGATGCTCACTTGTCCACTCCACAGGAGTTCTGGAAGGCATTTGGGGGCCTTTGGTCTTTTCTCCTACTGGACTCAACTGGTGCCACCCAGGCTTTGCTTGTAGGAGCTCATACATAGGCTTAGCTACACCTGAAAAATCTTGGATAAACGAGCGATAGTAGCTTAGGAAGCCGAGAAGCCTTCTTACCTCACCGACGGTATGTGGAGTATGACTTTTGAGTGACATAACTGCTTGAAGATCTTTGGGATCGATCCGCACACCTTCGGCAGACACAAGACGACCCACGTATCGGACTTCACCTCGGAAGAGCTCACATTTTTCAGGCCGAAGCTTGACTCCATGATGTTGGAGAGCTTGAAGAACTTTGCGAAGTCCTTCCACGTGTTCCTCAAAAGACTTGGCATAACATAACACATCATCAAGGTACGGTATACAACATTCATCTCTGAGAGAATCTAGCATTTCTTCCATACTGCGCTGGAACGCTGCAGGTGCATTGGACAGGCCGAAGGGAATTCTTATCCACTCATAAAGTCCCCAGGGAGTTATGAAAGCTGTCATGTGCCTAGAACCTTCGGCTATGAAGCCCTGATGGTAGGCTTTTCCTTGGTCGAGAATACTGAACCATGCATAACCCCCCAATGTGTCAAGCAAGTCTTGAATTCTTGGCAGAGGGTGCCTATCTGGTACAGTCTTTTTATTGAGGAGGCGATAATCTATACACAGGCGAAGTGAGCCATCCTTCTTTCGGACGCAGACCACTGGTGCAGAATAGGGGGACTTGGACTTCACAATCCACCCTTTTGCCAGGAGATCTTGTATATAATCTTTCACTTCTTGGAATAAAGGTTTAGGTACCGATGAATATGACCGCTGCACTGGTATGTCGTCTTTGAGATTTATTGACATTTGTAGGCTCGGAATGCAACCCATGTCACTCTTATCTTGAGAAAATGCCACAGACTCTTCATACAGCATTTGTCTTACCACCTGCTGCTGTTCCTCACTCAAGTGGCTTAGATCTACAGGTGGGTGCCACCGTTTCAAGGTTTCTTCAGTACCTGAGGTAGTCACACCCTCGACTGATACCTTAGACTTCAGTTCTTCTGATCGCTCTGCCTCCAGTACTTTTTCAATTGGCTGAATATAACCGAGGATTGTGTTACCAGGCAGTGTTATTTCACATGTGGAGTTGTTACCAATTGGAACAGAGACATAAGGCCTTTCCTGGTTCTGTACTTCTAGGAGCCCCCTCCTATATCCAGCTTTTCCAACTGCACATTGTTTTCCTCTGGTTCAAACAGTATGACTGGGTCGGGCTGATCCATGTTAGGTGGTATTTTACACTTTACCCACATCACTTGACCTGCTGGAATGACAACGCCACCACTCTTTACCTTCAAACGTCCCCACTGTTCATTCAGCTCAGGGGTTTGGACACAGCTTACCAGAGTTTGAGCTTTCTCGTTTGACATAGAGATGGCTCCTGATAGTAGAGAGACTAAAGCCTGCACAAGGCGCTTGGGTTGTCTCTGAATTAATTCTTCCACTACGTTAAACCCAAGTAGTGGCCTTTCAATTGGCAGATGACTTACTAAAAAGGGAACGCTGATAGAGAGGTTAGGGTCATTGTTTCCTTCTAAATTAACAGTAATAACAGCCCAGCCATCGAATGGAATGACATCCCCAGTCACAGAATACACTTCCAGCTTCCCCATAGTTCCCATAAGTTCAGAAAGAGGTCTCAAGTCCACAGCTGGCAAATATTTATCTTTCCAAGCACGATCAATGATACTGACTTGAGCTCCAGTGTCAAGCAAAGCACTTACTGCTAGGCCATTGAGGTTGCACTGTGTCAAAGCCTTCCTTCCTATTAGATTGACAATGGCCTCATTCTTTTTCCTAGGGACAGAGAAAGTAGAAGTCTGATTAAGCCATTCCTTGTCCTTGGAAGTTTTGAATGTCGTATAATGAAATGGTTTCGTTTTGCTTTTTGTAGGACCAGGTTCATCCTCTGATCTGTCATCATTTGTGCCATGGGACAGGGAGGACTTGGTCACTGGTTGCCCCGTTGCAGTGACCGCTTCCCGTTTCCCTGCGGGTTACGTTTCCGGAGGCATCCCCTGGACAGGTGACCCTCTTCCCCACACTGAAAACAGTGAGTACAGTTTTGCAGACCAGCTTCCACACACTTTAAACAACCATGACGTTTAGCCCCTTTTTGTAGAGGTGGTCGACTCATAGTATACTGAAAGGTAGGATCAGGCTGTGTTGGATTTCTCATGGAGTCTACCATACTGCTAAGTGCTTCGACACGTGCTGTCAGTTGTTTAATTGGATCATCCACATTTTTCTGATCATGAATTTCTCTCACAGGTTCACTTTCTAGCAGGGTACAACTTGCAATGCTCTGCTTATTACGTGTTACAGGACCCAGCCTTCGGGCCCTCTCATTCTCATCGCTGGTGATTCTTGTTACATTTCTTAGTATTTCCTCATCTGCGACGTTGCGGTTGGAAAGCAGGGGTTTTAACTCCCTACGAATGTCTGTATATTTGTGCCCTAAACCCTGGTAGACCGTGTGAAGGTATACATCCTGAATAGTTTCTGTGCTGTATCTCACTTCAGTGTCAGCCTGTTTTGCAGCAAAGATGATTTTCTGTTTAAGACCCATTACTCGATACAAGAACTGTTGAGGCGTCTCATTCTCATTTTGTTTTGCACACATTAATTCCTGGAACAGTTCTGTGCTATTTTTGTCTCCTAAATGCGACCGAAGAAACCCTTTGAGTTCCTCAACGGTTATGTCTTCTTTATTCATCAACATGTCCTTGAAACTGCCTGCTTTTATTATCCGTAGTGTCCCCCTGACTATGTCAGCATCACTGTAATTTTCTTTGATTCCATCTTCAATTTGTCTGCATACACTTGTGTATGTGATGTCAGATGTGTAATCACAAATTTGTCCTCCTTGTATCTTAAATTTGCGACGCTGGAGGTAGGAGAGGTCCCTGAGGGAGACAACCTTCTCTGTCAGTAACTGCATGGACCGTTCAGGGTTGTTGCTAAACTGTGCATTATCACTGTTGCGTGTTTGTTGTGATAGTCTGGTCAAAGGTTGTTGCAACGTCGAATTTTGTGTAGATGCTACACTAGACCCTTTGTCAGCAACAGCTGTAGACGATGCGGTAGGAGCAGTGTCATCATTCTGTTGATGAACAGGTGTGGACGTAGTTTGAACATGCTCCACAGAGTCAACGATGTCTCTCAAGTTCAACAGTTCAGCCATACCTCTATCCTCTGAGTCTAGTAAGTCTGCACTGTACATGAACGCATTAATGTATTCAAAGCAGCCTTCTTGATCTCCAGCATCTAGTTCAGTAATGTTCCCGTCTGGTACCGTAACAATGCTCTGGGCGATCTGAAATAGTTCACCAGCGGACAAGGTGAGAAGTTTTTTTCTGATGTTCCACACCACGCTCTTCCGTACTTTATCCGCCATGATGACCCTTTTCACGATCCCTCACGTCACCGGCACCAGCCAGCCAGGACGCGCTTCTCACAACCGACTTTTCTGGATCACAGCCGCTGTATCCATACTCTGTTGGTCCCGAAGATCATAAGTTTACGGACGAGCCCCCAAGAATCTGTTGCAGACCCCGTTCAGAGGGCCAGCAGACAGATGTAAATACCTGTAAAAACAGGAAAGAATGAGGAGACAGACAGATTGGCTGCTTGTTCCACAGTATCCTCGTGGTTATCTTTATTAAATGCATATTTTCCAAATGCTTTTAAAACAATAACATTTTCATTCTAAATGACCTATTAACATGTCATCTTCATTTTCGCAAAATATCTAACTTTTCCTGTGGAAAGTTGGGAATCCGTCTCACAGACTATACATCCTATTATATACAGTGTGCAGCGTGCTACAGCTATTCCTTTTCCTTCTGCACATAAGGGGATGTCATATCTGCCAAGACATAGAACAATTCCTTTCTAATAACAAATAATAATGCATCTAAGATTTCTGCATATTGAGTACATTTAAATGTACATAACTGACTCTGCATCAGGAAATACTGCTTTTACTATTATTATTGCAGAGTAACTGGAGCCTTCACCCTCCTAGTGTTTACATTAAGGATATCTCTCTTATTGTCTCCCATCTGACTCTCTGCACAGTTAATACAGCTGTATATAACATGGATTCTTTATTTTAAGTGTTTGGGAGTTACTTCCTGCTTTAGGCTTACCTGTAAAAACAGGAAAGAATGAGGAGACAGACAGATTGGCTGCTTGTTCCACAGTATCCTCGTGGTTATGAGGGTAAGCAGGAACACATCACCAGTGCCACACCTATAATCTTCCCCCAATCCTTCCGGAACATAAGACCCTGTGCGTCATAATAACAGTCCCCTGCTGCTGCAGCAGAGAGCTGCATTCTCATAGTGACTTGTTATAGGCACCATATACCACATAGAAAACATAAACACATACCTTTCAATGTCACCACTATACATGACAATTACTTACTTTATACAATTGTGCACATACCTCGTATGTGTCACATAACCAGGAAGCAGAATTTAGGAGGCAAGCTGGTTCAGCGTTGTCAATCAAGGATTCGTAGTGCAATTCAAGGGATAAGCAAGGATGCAGAAGTCAGGAGGCAAGCCAGGTCAGCATTAATAGTCCAGGATTCGCAGTACAGTTTAAGGGATAATCAAGGATGCAGAAGTCAGGAGGCAAGCCGGGTCAAAGCCAGTGGTACAGGATTCGCAGTACGGATTAAGGGAGGTATCGAAAGTGGGTTGTCAAGGCCTGGGATTATCGATTGATTTTGTTCAATATCCTCTTCGAAATTATTTTGGCTACGAGATAAGGCATCTGCCTTACCATTTCGAGTACCAGGCCTGTACGTGATGGTTAGGTCAAAACGACTAAAGAATAGGGCCCATCGGGCTTGTCTTGGTTTAAGTCTACGAGCAGATTTAATATATTCTAGGCTACGATGATCCGTATAAATCAGTATAGGATGGAGGGAGCCCTCTAGTAAGTGCCTCCACTCTTCAAGGGCTAATTTTATAGCTAATAACTCTTTATCAGCAACATCATTATTTCTCTCTGATGGAGAGAATGTCCTAGAGAAAAAAGCCACGGGGTGAAGTAGATTTTTATCCCCTTTGTTTTAGATAGTACCGTACCTGCTGTGTTTTCTGAAGCATCTACTATATATTGTTCCTCTGGATCAGGTAAGCATAGAACGGGGGAGAAGAAAAATGACCTTTTAATACCTCAAAGGCAGTTTGTGCTTCTGCACTCCACTGAAATGGTATGGTGGGTTTGGTTAACCTAGTCAAGGGTAGTACAATTTGGGAAAAATTTCTTATAAATTTTCGATAGACGTTACTAAAGCCAATAAAACTTTTTAGGCCCTTTCTATTTAATGGGATTGGCCATGTAAGTATTGCTTTTATTTTAGATTCATCCATTTGTATTGAGTCAGAAGTTATGACAAAACCTAAAAACTCTAATTTCTGGACCTCAAAAAGACATTTCTCTAGTTTTACGTAGAGTTGGTGTTGGCGTAAACGTGCTAATACTGTTCGTACGTGATCCCTGTGTTTTTCTATAGAAGTGGAGTAGATTAATATGTCCTCTAAATAAACGACGAGGAAAACATCTAGTATGTCATAAAATATATTGTTCAGGAATCTTTGAAAGGTGGCAGGAGCATTGCATAACCCGTAGGGCATTACTGTATACTCATAATATCCGTACCGGGTTTTGAAGGCAGTTTTCCATTCGTCATCCTCACGGATACGAACTAAATTATAGACCCCCCTCAGATCTATTTTAGAGAACACATTGGCCCCTCTCAACCTTTCCATAACCTCAGTTATGAGAGGTAGCGGATATTTGTTCTTTATAGTGATTGCGTTTAGGGCCTGATAATCAATACAGAGTCTAAGACCACCATCTTTTTTTCCAACAAAAAAGATTGACGCACCTGCTGGGGAAGTAGAAGGGCGGATAAACCCTTTAGCCCTTTAAGTATTCTCTTAATATTTTTAGTTCTGGCTCGGATAGTGGGTAAATATGTCCCGAGGGGATAGGGGCATTGGGAATGAGATCTATAGGACAGTCATAGATCCTATGAGGAGGTAGTCTGTCTGCCATTTGTTTCTAAAAGACATCTTCATACTCAAAATAATGGTGAGGTAGTAGTACACGGTCAGAAGTTACACGGGACATAAACCCAGCTGTTGATTGTTCAGAAAAACTATTTAATCTGCAATACTCAGAACAAAGATTTATTTCACCAGATACCCAATCAATTTGAGGGTTATGTTTTTTTAGCCAGGGATGTCCTAGTATTAACGGAAAAGTTGGTGAAGTAATTAAATCAAAAATAATGACTTCTTCATGTTTGGATTCGGATTCTACTTTGATGGCTTGGGTTTCTTTCACCACAAGTCCAGAACTAATGAGAGTATCAACAATTAATCTTAAAGTAACAGGAAACTCTTTATCTTGAGTAGGGATAGACAACGCTTTTGCTAGTTCAGAGTCCATGAAGTACCCACAGGCTCCTGAATCGATCATAGCAGGGACTCTTTGTTCTGTATTATTCCACTGTCATGTTAGAAATATGTATAAATGGGATTTGATATGTACCTCTTTATATCCCCAACTACCTAAGTATTTGGTTGAATTCATCTTACCTCCCGTAGCACGGGGTTTTTCTTTAAATTCTCTCAATTGATGATCAGGTTTACCACAATACATACGCCTTGGGCTCGATGACGAGTTCTCTCAGCTTCAGTAAGTGGCCCTCTTGCGGCGCCCAACTGCATAGGTTCCTTGTTGGGTGGGTTAGCAACCGGAGGAGCTGGTAGAGCCAATCTTTGAGGCGGGGGAGGAAGAGCAGGACGATAAGTATTGATTTTTTTCTAGCCTGCGTTCTCTGATACGTCTATCGAGTTGTATACACCATGTAATGGTCTGCTCTAAGGATTTAGGGATCCCAATATGAGCCAATTCATCTTTTAATGTGTCTGAAAGCCCGTACCTGAACTGATCCAATAAGGCGGGTTCATTCCAATCAGAATCAATGGCTGCTTGACGAAATTCCGTGACATAGTCTTCGACTTCTCGTCTCCCTTGACGTAAGGCTCTCAGGGTACTAGCAGCGGTAGACACTCTGGAAGGATCGCTATACATTTCTTCTAATGCTTGATAGAACGTGGCCCAGGACTGAAGTATTCGACTTTGCATTAGTAATAAATGATGGGCCCACGCTTGAGGGTGGTCTGTGAGCAAGGAAATCACGGTCCTTATTTTAACGAAGTCATTCATATACACACAGGGTTGTAGGGAAAAAAGTACATGGCATGAAGTCATGAACCTTCTATATGCAGTTCTCTCGCCATTTAATTTTTCTGGTAAGGGTACCATAGGCTCCACAGCCCCAGCTGCAACAACGGGTTCTATATCCAGCGGGGGTGCTTCAGCTCCAGGGGCTAGGCCTGTGGGTTTCATAGTTTCTAACCGAGCTTGATTCGCCCTGATCTCTTGTACATTTTGAGTAAGGGCGGCTAACTGTGCGGTGATATTTGCAAGGACGTCTGTTATTTCCGCGGGTTCCATTGTGGTTCTAGTATACTGTTAGATAATAAAAGGATTGAACTTACTGTTCATAGAACCCAATAGCAGATGCAGGACGACCTTGGTACACGGCAACCAGGAAGCAGAATTTAGGAGGCAAGCTGGTTCAGCATTGTCAATCAAGGATTCGTAGTGCAATTCAAGGGATAAGCAAGGATGCAGAAGTCAGGAGGCAAGCCAGGTCAGCATTAATAGTCCAGGATTCGCAGTACAGTTTAAGGGATAATAAAGGATGCAGAAGTCAGGAGGCAAGTCGGGTCAAAGCCAGTGGTACAGGATTCACAGTACAGATTAAGGGAGGTATCGAAAGTGGGTTGTCAAGGGGTATTCCGGGTCTTTGGTAAGGTGCAGGTCTCAGAGGTTTAGCTTTTGAGGAATCCTAACGATACTAGAACACTGTCGCATATGGGAACTAGGGTTTTATAGTTTGGCACTCCTGTGTGTGTGTTTGTAACGTCAGACGCCAAGGAGGGGTTCCCGGAGGCAAGCGCGCATGCGCAGTAGAACCCGCGGCTGGATTCCGTGTAGGTTCTGTTCGCGCATGCGCGAAGGGCTCCGCAATTAGGCTTACGCCGGCAATGGGCTGTACACTAATGGCTCAGCGTAGGGGACTCGAGAAGCAAATTCTGGAGGAGCCTGGCGCATTAGGGACAGGGGTATGACAGTGACCAGCTTCAAAGAAAGGTAGAGAATTTGAGATGCAAACTAGACTCTGCCACCCAGAGCAAGACAGAGCTGGATGAGATCCGACAATCCAGAGACGATGCTGAGGCTAATATACAGCGCCTGGGGGTGGATATCACTGGTTTACTGCGTTTACTTAAAGCTGCTAAGCGAGCCAAGGAGAATGCTGCTCGGGAGTGGGAGGAGGCCATTGACATCATTGTTTCAAAGGTGCAGGAATCCTGGGAGGAAAAGTATTGCATGGAGTCCCAGATTATAGAAACATAGAAACATGTCGGCAGATAAGAACCTTTCGGCCCATCTAGTCTGCCCAATTACATGGATACTTTACCTGGATTTATCTTTTGTTTAGGATAGCCTTATGCCTATCCCATGCCTGCTTAAATTCAATTACTGTTTTGGCCTCTACCACTTCAACTGGAAGGCTGTTCCATGTATCCACCACCCTCTCAGTAAAATAATGCTTCCTGATGTTACTTTTAAACCTTTGCCCCTCTAATCTAAGACTATGTCCTCTTGTTTTGATACTTTGTTTCCTTTTAAATATACTCCCTTCCTCTACCTTGTGGATTCCCTTTATGTATTTAAATGTTTCTATCATATCTCCTCTGTCTCATCTTTTTTCCAAGCTGTACATGTTAAGATCATTAAGCCTTTCCTGGTAACTTTTCTCCTTCACGCCGTACACCATTTTAGTAGCCCTTCTCTGAACTCTCTCTAAGGTGTCTATATCCTTCTGGAGATATGGTCTCCAGTACTCCACACAGTACTCCAAGTGAGGTCTCACCAGTGCTCTGTACAGTGGCATGAGCACTTCCCTTTTCCTACTGCTAATACCTCTCCCTACACAACCAAGCATTCTGCTAGCATTTCCTGCTGCTCTATTACATTGACTACTTACCCTTAGATCCTCTGAAATAATAACCCCTAAATCCCTTTCCTCAGATGTTGAGGTTAGGACTGTATCAAATATTCTATATTCAGCCCTTGGGTTTTTACGTCCCAGGTGTATTATCTTGCACTTATCCACATTAAAACTCAATTGCCACAGCTTCGACCATTATTTTAGTTTACCTAAATTATTTGTCATTTGGCTGATCCCTCCAGGAACGTCAACCCTGTTGCAAATCTTTGTGTCATCAGCAAAAAGACATACTTTTCCATTAATACCTTCTGCAATATCACTAATAAAAATATTAAAGAGAATGGGTCCAAGTACTGACCCCTGAGGTACCCCACTGGTAACAAGACCTTGCGCCGAATAAACTCCATTTACCACAACCCTCTGTTGCCTGTCACTCAGCCACTGCCTAATCCATTCAACAATATTGGAATCCAAGCTCAAAGATTGCAATTTATTGATAAGCCTTCTATGCGGAACAGTATCAAAAGCCTTACTGAAATCTAAATAAGCAATGTCTACTGCACCACCTATGTCTATTATTTTTGTTACCCAATCAAAAAAATCAATAAGATTAGTTTGGCATGATCTCCCTGAGGTAAACCCATATTGTTTCTGATCCTGTAATCTATGTGTTTTTAGATGTTCAACAATCCTTTCCTTTAACATGGTTTCCATTAATTTACCCACTACTGACGTAAAACTAACTGGCCTATAGTTCCCCGATTCCTCCCTACTACCCTTCTTGTAAATGGGCACAACATTTGCTAATTTCCAGTCTTCTGGGACGACTCCCGTTAACAAGGATTGGTTAAATAAATCTGTTAACGGTTTTGCTATTACACCACTGAGCTCTTTTAATAATTTAGGGTGGATCCCATCAGGCCCCATTGACTTATTTGTCTTTACTTTAGACAGCTGCTGTAGAACCTCCTCCTCTGTAAACTCATATGTAAATGTCTCGTTAGTGTTTCCTCCTAACTGAGGTGCCTTTCCTTCCTTTTCTTCTGCAAAGACTGAACAAAAATATTCATTGAGGCAGTCAGCAAGACTTTTACCCTCTTCTACATACCTTCCTTCCTTTGTTTTTAATCTAACTAATTCTTGTTTTACTTTTCTTTTCTCGTTTATGTATCTAAAAAATGTTTTGACTCATTCACACAAAATCTCATTTTAGAAAAATTTGTTTTTTTAAAGTCTAAAACTTTTGTTTTTGTGTGGTGCGGCTCCATCCCTGTTCTTATATTAAACCACACTGACTGGTGATCACTAGATCCCAAATATACACCTACAGTTGTGTTCAAAATTATTCAACCCCCACTGAAATTGAGTGTTTTGGCCAGTTTGACATTGATTTTGATCATTCAGTCATCTTGCTTACAATTAAATCAAAGAGGCACGTGTAGGTCAGACAAATATAACATAACATTTATAATGAAATAACCACAAATGTCTTTTCTGTGCTCACATCATTATCAGTTTTATTCAACCCCCAAGTGACATTCAATCTTAGTACTTAGTACAACATCCTTTTACAGTTATAACAGCTTTTAAACGTGAAGCATAGCTTGACACAAGTGTCTTGCAGCGATCTACGGGTATCTTTGCCCATTCGTCATGGGCAAAAGCCTACAGTTCAGTCACATTCTTAGGCTTGCGCACTGCAACTGCTTTCTTTAAGTTCCACCAGAGGTTCTCAATCGGATTTAAGTCTGGTGACTGCGATGGCCACTCCAAAATGTTCCAGCCTTTAATCTGCAACCATGCTCTAGTGGACTTGGAGGTATGCTTGGGATCATTGTCCTGTTGAAAGGTCCAATGTCTCCCAAGCCTCAGGTTTGTGACGGACTGCATCACATTGTCAACCAATATCTCCTGGTACTGGAGAGAATTCATGGTACCTTGCACACGCTGAAGCTTCCCTGTACCTGCAGAAGCAAAACAGCCCCAAAGCATGATTGACCCCCCGCCATGCTTCACAGTAGGCAAGGTGTTCTTTTCTTCATAGGCCTTGTTCTTCCTCCTCCAAACATAGCCTTGATCCATGGGCCCAAACAGTTCTAATTTTGTTTCATCAGTCCACAGAACACTATCCCAAAACTTCTGTGGTTTGTCCATATGACTTTTGGCATACTGCAGTCAACTCTTCTTATTCTTTGGAGACAGCAAGGGGGTGCGCCTGGGAGTTCTGGCATGGAGGCCTTCATTACGCAGTGTGCGCCGTATTGTCTGAGCTGAAACTTCAGTACCCACATCTGACAAACCTTTTCTCAGTTCCTCAGCAGTCACACGGGGACTTTTCTCCTCTCTACGCTTCAGGTAGCGCACAGCAGTCGAAGTCAGCATCTTCTTTCTGCCACGACCAGGTAGCGTTTCAACAGTGCCCTTTGCCTTGAATTTGCGAATGATGCTTCCTATGGTCTCTCTTGGTATGTTTAACATCTTTGCAATCTTCTTATAGCCATTGCCCTTCCTGTGAAGAGTAATCACCTCTTCTCTTGTCTTCCTGGACCATTCTCTTGACTTCACCATGTTTGTAACCACACCAGTAAATGTCTAGAAGGAGCTGAGTATCACAGTCATTTTAAAGCTGCCTAATTGGTGCTTATTATGCTTTATTGCTGCTCCGTGACATCCACAGGTGTTTTCAATACCTGATTGAAAACACTTGAATGAACCTCTGTTCTTCAGAGTGGTAGTCTTTAAGGGGTTGAATAATTGTGTCAATGAAGAATTCACAAAAGAAACATTTACTACTGTATTACAAATGCAATTGATGTCATTTTAGTTGCATATGGTTCTTTAAAAAGTCCTTGTAGGATTTCATTCTGAATACAATTACAAATGTACACTAAATTCCCTAAAACCCTTTACAGCATTGGGGGTTGAATAATTTTGAACACAACTGTACAACAACGTCTGATACCAAACCTCCATTTGTGAGTATTAAATCCAATATGGCCTCTTTTCGGGTCGGCTCCTCAACTACTTGTGTTAGAGATAATCCCAGTAGGGAGTTTAGAATATTTGTACTCCTGGTGCACCCAGCTATTTTGGTTTTCCAGTTCACATCAGGAAGATTAAAGTCCCCCATGATAATAACTTCCCCCTTCATTGCCATTTTGGCTATTTCCTCAAACAGCAGATTATCTAGCTCTTCTACTTATCCAGGGGGTCTATAGATCACACCTACACGAGCTACTGTATGATTGCCAAATGTTAGCGTAACCCAAACTGACTCTATGTTCACCTCGCTCACTTTTATTTGGTTCGTTTTTATGTTGTTTTTCTCACATACAGGGCCACTCCTCCTCCTTTCTATATAAAGAGTACCCCGGTATTGTTATGTCCCAGTTGTTTTTCTCACTGAACCATGTCTCAGTAACCGCCACTAAATCTACTTTTTCAGCTGCCATCATTGCCTCCAGTTCATTGATTTTATTGACTAAACTGCGAGCATTTATAGACACGACTCTGAGCTTGTCATTTTTTACCCCGCATGTTGCTTGCACCCTCCGATTTAGTTTTGGGGGACAATCGGGCAGATTGTTTTTTACCCTTTTGTCCCCCCTCCTAGTTTAAATATTCCTTTGTGAAACCTTTGAACTTCTCACTGAGAACATATGCTCCCCTATGAGTAAGATTCAAACCATCTTTTTTATACAGTTCCTTTCTGCTCCAATTAGAGCTATCATGGGACACAACGCCAAATCCTTGCTCCCGACACCATTCCTGAAGCCACAAATTAAATTCCCTATTGCGCATCTGCCTATCCTGAATGTTATGCACAGGCAGAACTTCAGAGAATGACACAGTGGACGCAATCTGCTGTATTTCACCTCCAAGAACACAAAAATCTTCCTTAATCTCAGAAACCTCATTGCTAGCCAAGTCATTTGTCCCTAGATGGACTAGAACGTCCACTTCCCCTTGCTGCTTTGCTTGTTTGACAATATTGAGAATACGTCTCTTGTCTCTACGAGCAGTAGCCCCAGGAAGACATCTCACCAAACCACTACTCTCCAGCTCAACACCTCTTATGATAGAATCATCCAGCAACAATTGCCTTCCATCAAGTCCCTTTTCCTTTTTTGTCCTTGGTTGCAGTCCTGCATACCTTAGGCATAGGGGATGGTGGTTCCTCAACTATGGTGTCTGAGCCTACATCCATCTTACCACTACACTCTGAAAGTGCCTCAAAAGAATTAAGAAGAGCCACAGACGGGGGGCGTGGCTAACCACCGATCGAGATGGCAGCTTAACTGAGGAGCTCCACACCCAGACCTCACACTACGCACCATAAAGCACCTTTAATGCGCCCAAATCTGGCTTAAAACAACTTGCCAGGGTGGGTGAGATGTCCCAGGGGAAGGTCAAAGCATTGGCGGCCAAATCCTAGTTTTTTACTCCACGCACCGGCCCGAAAAAAATCGGCGGCCAGAATCCAAGATGGCGCCGGCCACTCGAGCCCGGAATCACACGCGGCTCCACAGACAGACAACCAAGCACTGGGATCTGAGATGAGGACTTTGACTCAAACGCTAGAAGGTATGATAAACACCATGTCTGCTGACTTGAAATCACAACTCAAAGAAGTGGCGAGGGAAATCAGAGCTGATATCCAAAATCTGGCTGACCGCACTTCCCATATAGAAGATAAAATGGGGGAATATGCAGATGCACAGAATAACTTAGCCGACAAGGTACAGGATCTTGAAGAATCGCTAGAAGGATGCTTGGCCAAACTTACTGATCTTGAAAACCGGTCTCGCAGACACAACGTGAAAATCCACGGCATCCCTGAAAGCGTTAAACCCCAACAGCTTGCTTCTTATGTCACTGACTTTTTTTCTCACTTAGTGCCTGACTTGACCCCGGAGTCTTTGCTAATGGACTGGATACATCGCCTTCCAAGACCACCCGCCTTACCAGCGGACTCCACGCGCGACGTTATTTTACGCCTACATTACTTCAGACCCAGGGAACTCATCTTCCAGGCGATTCGAAAATCCCAGGCCATATCTCCTGAATACGACCATCTACAGGTGTTCCCAGATCTAGCAAAACGCACTCTGGACTTTCGGCGCTCCCTACATGGGGTGAAAACCACACTCCGCCAACACAAAATTTTGTATCGCTGGGGCTTCCCACAGAGCTTGCTGATTACCCACGAAGGATCACAACACGTGGTCACGATGCTAGAGCAAGGCCTAAAATTCCTGTCGGAAAAAGATCTGTCCCCAGCCTCTCCTACCCGGCGATCCTCAATTGCACCTCAAAAGCTGTCTAAAGATTGGAAGAAAGTGCGCAAGGGGAAACCGGGATGAACGCCTTTGCCTCTTTTGTCTTGTCCTGTTTGGTGAATTCAAATGGCTCCGTGAGGGCTCAACCTGAATACCTACACGGCCATGTTGCCGACCCGACTTCTTCTCCTGGGATGGATCGCTCGCCAACTTCCTGCAATGAACAAGGTTTAAGCGACAATGTATGTCAATATGGTCTGGCAGCTCCGTCCAGTTTAGAGAAATTCTCTACCACATTCCCCCTCTTTTCCTCCCTCTCATGATGAGAGCAGTGGCTCAACAGCGGGTATATTGCCACGTAGGAGATCCACGAACCCTTTTTATGTATATAAGTTTTTTTGTGTTTTTTTTCTAGCACAAAAACTACGCACACTCCTACCCAGACACCGGATAGATAAGCTTGTCTCCCCTGGCCAAACAGCGGTACACAAACCCTCCGAAATAGCAGAAGAGTTCGCAACCTACTACTCATCTCTCTATAATTTGTCAGATAATGATACCATGCCGCACCCCACCACCGCTGACATTGATGCCTATCTCTCACACCTTCACCTCCCTGCTCTGTCTCAATCACAGACGGTACAACTGTCCTCGCCCTTTACCATCATGGACATAACGAAAGTCATATCCTCCTTACCACATGGTAAAGCGCCAGGCCCGGATGGATTCCCCTCCGCCTATTATAAAGCTTTTACGCATCTTCTGTCCCCGCATTTACATAGAGTGTTCACGCAGGCATCCTCTGAAGGCATGTTCCCTAAAGACATGTTACAGGCTACAATTGTCACGTTACCTAAACCGGACAAACCCCCGACTTCCTGCCCTAATTTTCGACCCATCTCCTTACTAAACACAGACATAAAAATCTATGCCAAATTATTGGCTATCCGGTTAAATGACATACTCCCCACTTTAATCGGTCGAGACCAAGTTGGGTTTATTAAAGGCAGGCAAGGGACAGAAAACTCTAAGAAATTACTGGCCCTGATGGAATACCAATCTATTCACAATATCCCATGTCTATGGCTCTCCCTCGACGCAGAAAAAGCGTTCGATAGGGTTCATTGGAAATTTATGGATAGAGTTCTAAATAAATTTGGGTTTACCGATGACCACATTAAGTCCATTATGGCACTATACGCCTCTCCCTCCGCTAGGGTGTTAAACAGTGGCTTTCTTTCTAATGCATTTAATATTACTAACGGCACGCGCCAAGGCTGCCCTTTATCCCCACTGCTCTACGCTTTAATTCTAGAACCACTGGCTCAGGCCATCAGATAAAATGACCTCATATGCGGGATACAAATAGGCCCCCGGACGTTTAAACTAAATCTTTTTGCGGATGATATCCTTATAACAATCACTGACCCACTAGATTCTCTGCCCTCTCTACATACAGCACTACAAGAATATGGCCTAGTCTCCTATCACTCCCTCAACCTCCTGAAAACACAAGCATTAGCGCTGGGACTTCCCCCTGCGGACCTAAGGTCTATAAAAGCTCGCTATTCTTTCGCATGGAACGACCAGGGTATAAAATATTTAGGTATAACGCTTCCAGGAAAGTTTGAAGACATAGTTTCCACAAACCACAAGAAAGTATTCGCTGAAACAAAATCATTATTGTTGCGGTGGAGGTTGGTGAGATTGTCCTGGCTGGGCAGAGCGGCAGCTGTTAAGATGACGATTCTACCCAAATTGCTATATGTATTCCGCATGTTACCCGTTCCCGTTCCAAAACCCTTACTTAATGTGGTCCACCGAGACATCTCTTCCTACATATGGAACGGAAAACGCCCACGCATCCCGTTCAAGGTTCTATCGGCCCCACTTGAGGATGAAGGACTCAAATTCCCTCAAATATTGGCGTACCACAAGGCAGCAGCCATTGCCTCCCTGAGCGAATCCCTCCTTATACACCAACCGTTATGGACCTATATTCAATCAATAGCACTACCAGGCCACTCTTTCCCCGGCTTACTTTTTACTCCCTCTAAATCCAGACCTCCTCTCCCAACAGCTCTTCAGATAACTAGATGGTACTTCACAATCTGGGACAAACATATCCATGCCTTCACCTCCCTCTACCCTCTATCCCTCGCCACCCCAGTAAACACATTGACTTACGTGATCCCCTTTTTTAACCCTAAACCATGGACTCATCACGGAGTCAGATATGTGTTCCAATTTTTCAGAAACTCCTCCGTCCTCACCTTTGCACAAATGCAGACTACTCATGGAATACCTTCTCAAGCGTTTCTGTCTTACCTTCAACTACTGTCCTACATGAGAACACTGGGAACGCTAAATTCTGTTTCGATAAACACACCTTTACTCACACCATTCGAGTCTTTTACAATACACCCTGCACAAACTACAAAACTCCTTTCCCTTTGTTACTGTCAATTGATGTCTGCCACGGGATTGCCCAAACGCACTTTTCAAACGGCTTGGGAAGCCGAGTTAAACATGCACCTAACACTAGAACAGTGGACCCACGTATTTTTATTGGATAAAAGTGCATCTAGGTGTATTTCAATCTTTGAGACGCGTCGTAAAGTGTTATATAGATGCTATTTAGTGCCTGTAAGGGAATGCCACTTTAACAAAAATGTTCCTGACACCTGCTGGCGTTGTCACACGGCACGAGGGACGATGCTACATGTTTGGTGGTCCTGCCCAACACTTCAACCGTTCTGGACCCAGGTGGCGTCGTTTGTCGAGGAGGTCTTGGGTGTTAAAGTCCCGTTTTCCCCATTACACTACCTCCTAGGACTCCTCCCAGATGACGTGAGGAAAATGTTGAGACAACGCAAATTGTTTTGTATAATTATATCCTGTTGCTTCTTCCTTATCGCTAGACTCTGGAAAAAAACAATAACCCCCTCTTTACCCTCCCTGACTAAAATGATCTCAGACCTAGCATATTCTGAGGCCATGGCCCGATCGCACTTTAATCTTGTCCCCAGCACAAGACCCTTGGTCACTGTGGCAAGATCACCTAATATACCAAACTACTAGAACCATGGGCACGTAGGTCCCAAAATGTCATGACCAACACCTACTCTCCAGGCCCTATGCCTCATAATACGGTTGGTGGCTCCTGATGTCTCACCCCACTTGGTTCCTTTCCCCCCCTTTTTTTTTTCTTTCACTTCTTCTTTGTCTTCCTCCCTTTTCTACCTTTCTCCTTTTCTTTCCCCTTCTCCCTTTCTTCCCCGTTATGTCTCTACTTCCGAGACAAGTTCGGTTATTTGTTAATTGACTTGGTGTGATGCTTCCATATCTTTGCCATTCTGTAGAGCAATTATCCTTCTTTTTAGCAACTGAATATCACGGTTTAACTTTGTCGCTATGGAAAAATGTACTGAACTTTCCCCATTTATGTATGTTATTGTTTCTTCCTCTTTTTCTTTTTGTATCCCATTTTTCTGATTGAAATAATAAAACATTCAAATATATATAAAAAAAAAGAAGAGCCACAGACTGTGGGACATGCCTTCTATCCACAACTCTATCTGCCACTCCTAGGAAGCCTCTGTGGCAGTGGCTTTGTAACAGTCATAGTCTGAGTTTGTGTAACAGATAAATTACAAATCTCAGACTTCAAACAGGCAATTTCCTGCTGCAATAAAGACAACTGCCTACATATCAGGCACACTCCAAACCTCCAAAAATTGGATCTATAAACAAATGCATGACAGCTTTTACACTGAACCAAGTCTGCCATTATAAAAGAATGGATTTAAAACCAGCAAATCTTACCTTTTGTAGGTTTTCTACCTCCTGTCTAACCTCAGACTACCTCCAGAGTATCTCCAGAAGATCTCTAAGTGCTCACATTGAAGGCTTGCACTTAGAAGGCTTCACAAGCTTATAAGGCTTCACAAGCTTATAAAGTTGGAGTGTCAGTACCAAGAGCTGCAGGCTGAACTCCAGGCTTCCTTCACTGCCTGGAGAGGAAAATGCCAACACCTTCAGGAGCAGCTTAATGCGGAGACCGAGCAACGCCAAGGTATAGATGAGCAGTTGCGACTGTCTAAGAGTATGCTGGATGTTGCCCAGCAACAACTGGAAGAGGAGAGGCTTCTGACAGTGTTGCACAAAAAGATACAGGCCGAGCTCCAAGCTTCGGTTACAGAACTAAAAGCAAAGTTTGTACAGCTGGAAGCTGAGACTAACAAGCAGCAGGCCATCATCGAAGAATTACACTGGACTGAGGAGCTGGAAAAAGGAGAATTGTACCAGTCTGCAGTGGAAGAGGCTGCAGTCCTTCCCATTGCACAAGGGAGATGCAGGGCAGGTGGCCCAGATCCCCGGCTTGAGGGGTTAGCAGTCACTGAGGCCACGGGCCTTGTTTTGTTTCGCAAGAAGCCTGAGGAGCTCCCCATGGATTTCAGAGAGGGGCTGGTGTTGGGGCATGGTGTGGCCAGTCTTTGCCCTCATTCAGATGGCCTGGATCTCTGTAGAGAAAGAAGCCTCACATTGCCAGCAAAGCTCAACACAGCCCCCAGGTGAGGAGCCAGCAATGGAGTTGAGTGCCAGTGTTCTCTGGAATCAACCACAGGGAGATAATTACAATGCAGCTGTGGTTTCATTTTGTGTGCCCCCTGGATACTGGGCAGCCGGCTCAGATCCCCATTCCCAACCCTTTTCTTTGGAGACTTCAACCACCCCCCATTCTCAGCAGCTGATCGCAATACCCGGAGATGGGGAAGCTGGCATTTTTCCCGAGTGGCGGGCACAATCTAAGGGAGCTGCTGGGATGGCTTGGCGAGTAACTCTCTAATATATGTGTTTGGCCTTGGCACTGGAGAGATGTCCTCAAGCAGTGCTTCAGGAATGTTGACTCCACTGTAGCCCCTGAGGGAATATGGGGAGGGGGTGAATGCATCCGTGGTTGTGGACTGGGCCACATGGTCAATGAAAGGAAACAAACTTTTTGGGACTTGGGTTCAGACTAACACACTCACAGATCCGTTTGGGATCTGGTGCCTGGTTAGTCTCCTGCAAATAGAAACATAGAAAAATGTCGGCAGATAAGAACCTTTTGGCCCATCTTGTCTGCCCAATTACATGGATACTTTACCTGGATTTTTCTTTTGTTTAGGATAGCCTTATGCCTATCCCATGCCTGCTTAAATTCAATTAAAAATTAGGGAGATATGTGACAGAACACGCTGTCACTGTGCGACTTGGAGGGGGCTGTGTGCTAGCCTCCTGCCCAGAGACTATGGCCCATGAAAGAGACTATTGGGGGAACTGGTGGGCCTTTTAAATATATTTGGTTTTTACTGTTTTATATATATCTGCCAGTTAACTAACGATTTCTGATGTCTGTGGGTTATTCCCTGGTGTATTTATTGTATAGTCTCTTGTTGTGTATTTTGCGTACATTCCCTCAATTATCTAACCCTTCCCTGTATAGTGTAGATCTCTGTATTAGTACCTGCTCTCTCTATTGCGTAAATTCTCTCTGTAAGAAATTCCTTTTGTTTACCCTTCTTTCTCCTTCTCCCATTCTCAATTGTTTGAAGGTCCTGTGTAGTTATCTGATCTGTGCAGCTATCTGCTTCATTGTATGCAAATAGGGTTGGTGGTTGAATATATCTCTGTGCCTGTGTTATAAACAGTCAGTTCTATTCTGACCAAGCTTGAAGTCACGATTCATGATTTGGGGTACCAGGAATCTTCTGCTTGCTGTGCCAACGAAAGGCTCCAGGTCTACAGCTTCGGCTTATTTCTGGGGGTGATAGCAAAGCTCTCTACATGCACTGGGCCTTAAACTGCGGCTAAGGTACTAGAGAAAGGTGTGAGAGTCACGAGGAGAAACTGGGTGTCCAGCGAGGAAGCAGCATTTGGCAGATGTGACCCTGTCCGGGCACAGAGATCTGTTACACATTCTTATTCCCTTTATTTTCTGTAGGAAAATCCATTTATCAACGCATTTTACCATTCGTATTTCTTTCCAGATATCAATATAGATTTTTCCATTAAAAGGAATAGCTGTGAGAGCCGATATCTGATCTGAATCAAAATTCCAGTAAAACCAGGGCTACATTTCCCAAATCCCAAAAAATCTAATAATTAAAGCCCTGTATCGAATGAGGAGATGCATTATATACCTTGATTTAGTCAAGTGGCCAGCTTCAGCTGACTACAGACTGACATCGTTTGTGCCTCCAAGTGGTGCTCGTTGAGCGCAGTTTCATGCATTTAAAAGAGTGTGCACCGTAGGTTTATCTCAGGATTCTGGTCTTTGGTTCCATACAAAAAGAAAAATAAATTGAACATGCTAGGAACCTTAATGGCAAGAGACTCAAATGTGTATGTTATTTTAATCTCTATGACATTCATTTAAACTATATAACAATTCATTCCACTTTTAATTTAATTGATACATTTATAATGTAGTAATCATTATATTTCATGTTATGCTGCTTCAGTTTAGAGGAAAACTTTCCCAGTCAACACAGATGAATTGTGTTGCTTCTGTATCAATTATTTTATAATAACTCTGGTCCACTTTCAACTCTCTCCTCTACCCACCCGCGCCTCCCCCCTCAACTGCTTTTAGCACTCAGGATGTAGCAGACTACTTCTTAAACAAAACTGTAACTATCAGAAGCAACATCCCAACACAAGATAGTAATCCACCGCCTCCTCTCCCAGAAGCCCCCTTCAGCTACCCTCTGCCACTTCCTCCCAGCCACTAAGGAAGTAAATTCCTTACTGTCCTCCTCAAATCTAACTACATGCCCACTTGACCCCATTCCCTCACATCTAATACCTCCACTCTCTTCCTCCCTCAACCCTGCTCTCACACACATCTTCAACCTTTCTCTCTCCACCGGCTCCTTCCCATCCACCTTCAAACATGCATAGGTTACCCCAATACTAAAGAAGCCCTCCCTCGATCCCAACGCTCAATCCAACTACCGTCCTGGATCCCTGCTTCCGTTCACATCTAAGCTTTTGGAAAAATTTAGTTTTCAACCTCCTCTCCCTCTTCCTGTCCTCTAATTCCCTTCTCGATCCCCTGCAATCAGGTTTCCGTCCCCTACACTCAACTGAGACTGCCCTCACCAAAGACCTCCTAACTGCTAAAAACCACGGCCACTATTGCATTCTCATCCTGCTTGACCTCTCGGCTGCTTTTGACACTGTCGACCACCCCTTCTTTCTACAAACTCTCACCTCTCTTGGTCTCTGTGACACTGCACTCGCCTGGGTCAACTCCTATCTATCCAACAGGTCCGTCTCGGTGTCCTTTGCTGGTATATCCTCCTCTTCATTGCCGCTATCTGTTGGTGTACCTCAAGGCTCTTTCCAAGGTCCTCTGCTCTTTTCTATCTACACCCCCTCCCTGGGCAAAATCATTAACAGCTTTGGCTTCAATTACCACCTTTATGCTGATGATATTCAGATCTACCTCTCCACCCCTGATCTCTTTCCTCCTGTCCTTTTCAAAAAGTCAGAGATTGTTTATCTGACATTTCTTCCTGGATGGCCTCACACCACCTAAAGAATAAAGATTAACATGTTCAAGACTGAGCTCCTACTAATTCCTTCCTCTATTGCCTCCCCACCTCCTGACTTCTGTATCATCAAACCAGATTTGCTGTCGGAGTTACACTTAACTCTGCTCTTTCCTTCATCCCCCACACTCAACCTCTTCCCTCCTCCTGCCGCTACCATCTACGTAATATTTCCAGAATTCGGCCATTTCTTACTGCTGACACCACACAGCAACTCATCCACGCCCTTGTAATCTCCCGACTTGATTATTGTGATCTTTTGGCTGGCCTCTCTCTCTCCTGCCTCTCCCCCTTACAATTCATTCTAAATGCCTCTGCCAGGCTCATCCTCCTCACCTGCTGCTAGGTCTCTGCTGCTCCGCTCTGCAAATCCCTTCACTGGCACCCCATCCACTGCAGAATTCTAAACCCTTACCCTGACCTACAAAGCTCTCACTAACACAGCTCCCCACTACCTGTCCTCACTAATCACCAAATACACCCCAGCCCGATCCTTAAGATCAAACAGTGACCTGCGCCTAGCTTCTCCCCGCATCATCTCTTCCCATGATAGACTGCAGGATTACACATGCGCAGCCCCCATCCTCTGGAAAGCTCTCCCTCATACGGTCAGACATTCCCCTAGTTTCTCTTCCTTCAAATGCTCCCTTAAGACATTCCTATTTGGGGAAGACTACCACACGACTCACTGACGCAACCAGTCCATCACTCTCACATTGCAGTCCTCTCCTCCTGTTCCACCCCCAACCCTTCTAGATTGTGTTTCCACGGGAATAGGGCCCTTGTTTCCTCCTGTACGGATTTGTTAAAATGTTGTTCAATGTATTGTAACCCTGTCTATACTGTGCCTACTGTACAGCGCTGCAGAATATGCTGGCGCTTTATAAATAAAAATTAACAATAATAATTTTACGTGAGGCAAAATCTGAGGAGAGGATAAAACATTTACTACATTCAGTGCATTAAGACCTTCTCACCTGTATGAGTCCTCACAGGTATAACAAGATGTTCTTTAAATTATTTCCCATTAAAAGCAATGAAATGTCTTTTATCCTGTGTGAATCATTTGATGTGCTTTAAGAGTTGAGGCCCGACTACAACATTTCCCACATTCAGCACATTTAAATTGCCTTTCTCTTGTGTGAGTCCTTTTATGTTTCGTAAGAGTTGATGCCCGGGTAAAACAATTCCCACATTCAGTGCATTTAAATGGTTTTTCTCCCGTGTGAATCCTTTTATGGATTGCAAGATGTGAGGCCGCTGTAAAACCTTTTTCACATTCAGTGCAATTAAATGGTTTTACTCCTGTGTGAATCATTTTATGAGCTGCAAGATTTGAGGACCTGCTAAACCATTTCCCACATTCACTGCAATTAAATGGTTTTTTTCTTGTGTAAATTATTTTATGAGCTGCAAGATTTGAGGCCTGGATAAAACCTTTCCCACATTTAAGACATTTAAATGGTTTTTCTCCTGTGTGAAACATTTTATGTCTTGCAATAGATGAGGCCACAGTAAAACATTCCCCACATTCAAAGCATTTAAATGGTTCTTCTCCTTTATGAATAATTTTATGCCTTGCAAGATTTGAGGACCTGTTAAACCATTTCCCACATTCAGTGCAATTAAATGTTTTTTCTCTTGTGTGATTCATTTTATGAGCTGCAAGACCTGAGGCCTGGATAAAACCTTTCCCACATTCAAGACATTTAAATGGTTTTTCTCCTGTGTGAATCATTTTATGTCTTGCAATAGTTGAGGCTTGAGTAAAACACTTCCCACATTCAAGACATTTAAATGGTTTATCTCCTGTGTGAACCATTTTATGTCTCGCCAGACCTGAGGGAGAGTCAAAACATTTGCCACATTCAGGGCATTTAAACAGTGTTTTTCTTTTGTGAATCCTCTGATGCTTTTTAAGAGCAAAAGTGTTTGTGAAATGTTTCTCACATTCAGGGCATGAGAATTGTTCTTCTGTGTAAACATTTTGGTATTTAGATGCCGCCTCAGTAGTAGAAATCTCCCCGGAAGCAGTAGAAGAAATTGGTTCTTCTCTGCAATTTGTTTCAATCTTCACAAGGTCTGTGTCAAAAGTTGAGATGTTCCCCATTTCAGAAGGTGGCACGGAATTACTCGTGTAAACTGGATCATAAATAAGACCAGTAGAATATAGACTTTGATTTGTCTTTATGGATTCTATTAAAGACTCGCTAGGATTTATTTCCATGAGATTTGTATTGCCTTTTAAATATTCTTCAGACTTATCAGGTGTGCATTCTGCCGGTGTCTGTCTTGGAGGTGTAGAAATCTCTTTGTATGTGACAATTCCATCTTTCCATGTGGGTGACTCCTTCTTAATATCAGTAGTTGGATATTCAGTCTGTGTATGTTCTGGGGAAGAATAAATGTCTGGATTTAAGATATAGCCTTCTGTATGTGAATCTGATTCAGCCCCTGTATCAGTAGAGGTATATTGTGTCTGTGTATGTTCTGTGGGTTTATATAGGTCAGCGGCTGAGAGATTTTCTTCATCACTTGAGTCCGGTTCCTCCTTAATATCAATAGGTGAATGTTCTGTATATTCTGCGTTTGGATAAATGTCTTTCTCTGGGAAATATCTTTCTTTAAAAGTCAGAGGTTCTGCCTCTGTGGATGTTACAGAATCAACTCGCCAATTTCTTGCCTTGTTCAAATATATTTCTTCACCACTTGGTATATATTCTGTTCCAAAATCAGAAACAGAAACCGGCGTATGCGATTCACCAGATACAGATTTACCTGTGGGAAGTGGAAAATCACATTAACACGTGAGAAGGTAAAGAACAAGTCTATTAAACTGAAATGTGAGCTGTCTTGTCTAATATTTTTAAACATTTCTCTAGTGTTGTACACAAAAATTATGAGAATGAAACCTTCTCTTACCAAGAACAACAATTGGCTGGTGATCCTCCATCTTGATATCCTTGTAAAGATCCCTGTGTTCTTCTAAATACTCCCACTCCTCCATGGAGAGATAGACAGAGACATCCTCACATCGTATAGGAACCTGACGAACACAATGACACCGTCACCATCCAGACACATGCCATGGTGTTACCATATAATGCCCCATTCCCAGCAGCCTCACCTCTCCAGTCAGCAGACAGATGATCTTATTGGTCAGTTCCAGGATCTTCTCATGGTTTTGCTCATGGATTCCTGAGTGAGGTGGAGGCTCCGTATTGAAGCTTTGAGTTCTGCAGTATCCTCCTTCCGATATTTGGTGACGGCTGTTGTCAGTGACGATCTCCTGGATCTTCACCACCATATGACCCTAAACATTGAAAGTGACATTATAGAGAGGTTTGCCTTTTAGGGGTGTAATCCTGCATAAACCCTGTGATCCCCCAAACCATTCGTTGATATATCACTCTCTGCTCTTATTTTCAAAGTGTGCTGTATGATATGCTGGAACATTCATTTACATATGAGACTGGGTAAGCTGAATCTATGACTGACCTGCCTCTGAAATGTCTCCTGGGTCAACCTGATCCAGGGTTATTTAATATCATCAGTAATATGTGAATTTCATAGAATCGCTTACCTCTCCAGTCAGCAGAAAGATGATCTCCAGAGTTAGATCCATGATCTTCTGGGTCAGCGGATCCCTGGCTTTGTCTTTATTCATTATCACAGTTTACGCCCAGTTCTTGTGAAAGGGAACTATTAGAGAGAAACATTCAGTTCTGTTTTCATCCCGACCCCTCCCAGTCCCACATTATGACAAGACAAAAATATGGAGACTAATTAAAAAAAAAAATCCCTACTCCACCCTCAGTCTCACAATTGTAGACCCCATAGATATACCTGGCACTTCGTTTCAGAACTGGTCAGGGATGGCGGCTGCTTTTAGGTGCTGTAGATTTGGAAAATGGAGGCTGGGCTGATCACATCACTGATCTGTCTCATATCCACACGTAAGAGAGGTTTGAGACAGGCTGCTACTGCAGCAAAAATGTTGATCCTCCAATAATCTTACAACCATAGAGTGTCTGCTCCTCTCATGCTTCAGTATTGAGGACTTATGGAGTTTGTCGTGCTGGGGACTGGCCGCTTCCTGTACTTCTGGACATTCTTACCTCGATCCAGTAAGTGCTGTGTGCACGGCTTGATTTTATATTGCATTATCTTGTAAATGTCATAAGCAGCGTCAGTGATCTGTCAGGTGTGGAGATATCCTGGCCCCAGTGACCAACTGATTGTGTCTGCAGGCTGAGATTCGATGAGCAAAGAAGAAACCATTTATTGGAGATATCACCAAGGACATGAAAGCCGTGAAGTCAGAATCCCATCCTGCACAGTAACGTTACCTGTTGTCAACCAGGGAGTTTATTTTTATGTTTCGTTGTAACTTATTTAAACCTTTTTATTTGCTCATATGTAGTTTTTTGTTTTTCTTTAGCTCCTAACCTGACTGCTTCTCTCATGCAGGAAGCCATTCTCCCCTTCCTGGGAGTGAGAAACTTCTATAGCTGTGTGATTGACAGCTCAGAGCGGTGGGTGAGGCAGTGATCAGAGAGCAGAGGATGTCTGTAATTTTAACTGTCACAGCTCAGGTCTGAGAGGTTTTTGTTTTGGTTTTTCTTCCCCATCCCTCTGCTTAGCTGCAATGGAAAAGGAGTTTGTAGCAGGAAGAGGGGCTGCCAGTATTCCAAAAAGTGGCCCTTGCAGAGGGTATCACAGTAGTGTATGAAATGTTTAAAAATTGAAACTTACCAGGAGAAAACAAATTGAGAGAGGGCAGCTCACATCATATCTAAAAGGCAGCTGTAAATGCTTTCTAGGGACTTTGAGGGCAGTCTGGGGGCAGATCCAGGGGAGCGTGACGCAGGACTGATTCAGAGGGAAAGCTCAGGGTGCATAAGCAGATTTGGGAGATCTTTTTAAACCAACTAAAGTGTTGGGGGTGCACTTTAAAGCCTTGAAGTCAGAATCCCATCTTGCACAGCAATGTTACTGGATGAGTGAAATGCAAGGGTGATGGGCCAAAAGCGTTTAGCGCAATACTGCGCTTCCTCAAAATTGGATTTGAACTTTTGCCACTGAGGAAACACAGTATTGCGCTAAACACTTCTGGGCCATTATATCCAGTATTTTATTATATGTTTAGCTCCCTAATAAATATATATTTTTATCCTGGTTCTTGAGTACCTTCAACATTTCCAGCCACTGCGAGCGAAGCCAAACATTGGTGGAATTGGGGAGACTCCCATGCTGTCATCCTGAGTTTATAGGGTGGCTGGGTATATATATTATGTTCCTTTTCACGCCAGAATACCTTATACGCTTTGTACCTCTTTTGCCTTCGGAGGAAACAATACATCTCATTGTGGATTGTGCACACAGGTCGGCCTTTTAACTACCTATGATGTGTAAGTATGAGAGCTCGCAGCTCTAGTAAAGTGTGAGTTGTTAGCACTTTAGATTTTTTCATCATTTATTTATGCTGCACAGTTTTGCAATATGAGATATATGTGTCGCCTTATGTCTTTGAGGACGTGTTAGAAACCATATCAGAGCAGAAGATGCCTGAAAAGAACGTACCTATTTGTAAGCATTTTTATGTTTACACTCACTATCGTGTGTGGTGAGAAGAGAGCGCTGTCCTATCTATAAACTTTCTAAGGTGTTGGGGTGGGGAAACACCATCTTTCAGGATCATCTAGCGAACTCGTCACATTTTTTCGTATCATTCTGTGTGTGCGCCACTAAACACCAAGAAGTCTCTGAAAACACATTAGAGAAGCCTATCGGCTCACTCCATAATCCCCCACTGTACATTTCTTGCTCCATCTTCCCGCACAGCCCCCTTGCACCCCACTACTTCCCATACCCAGCTATCTACTCTCACCTAGCGTGTCACCCTCTTCTCTTAGATTGTAAGATCTTGAGCAGGGTCCTCTCTCCTACTGTTCTGTGTGTTTTAACTTGTATGTATATTTGATATTTTGTCTCCCCCATTGTACAGTGCTATGGAACTTGTTAGCGCTTTATAAAAATTTCTAACTTAAGTCCTGGCAGCCAGTTGACTAATGCCAATCCGCAGACGGTCAGTCATGGAGCACAGTGCAAAAAACGCTTTCAGTGATGGTGCCAGGATTTCGTAGATGGGAGCCCAGGATGCAGCGGATAGATGGCGAGAGAGGCAGGTTTCGATGGATAATCAGGAGGTTTATTAAATACAGGGTTGCCAGATACACAGCAGACTTTGGAGAGACTACAGAAGTAGTGGGGATCTGTCTGCGAGGAGCCGCGCACTGTAACTCCCATGATCCTCAGCCAGCTGAAATGTCCCTACGTTTAAAGTGACGCCAGAGCTCCTCAATGCGCAGCGACTCACACGGCGCTGAAATGAAGCTACGCGGCTATGAGGGCTGCGCCATGACTGCCCCACAATGACAACACACAGCCTTCCATGCCATAAATAGCATGTGGAACATGGTGCCCACACATACCTGAGCCTCCTCTCCCAGGATACCAGCTCTGTCTCTACTACTCCTGTGTGTGTCCTCTCCAGTCACATGGGGGTGTGAGCAGCTTCATGGAGCCCATAGTAAGGGGCCAGAGCCGGACATTCCCTGCACAGCCTCAGCTTCTCACACACACCATTTCCTGAAAGACAGGGGAAATGGACGCACTCTAATGACGTCACAGCTCAGGAGGCATCAGGGGTCACCTGGTGCAGGAGCTGCTGCTGGGGGAGGGAATGGCAGACACTGAGCTGTGAGCTGTCTGGATCCAGCACTGAGGGACAGGGAGGGAGACACAGCAAGATCAGGCCATTCATTAACCCTTTATTCTGCATTATGTGGAGTCCTGGGGGAAAGGAAAGGCCTCAGGATCAGTTTATGGAGCTTCTGTCCTCAGTGTTTAGAGCAGGAAATTTCAAGCTGAAGTTCTCTTATTCCCCCAGCTTCTTATTGGGGAAAGTATTTCCATAAACAGTTTGAACAAGTGGAAATTTCTAGAACAAATCCATATGAAGAAATCAGTTTATGGAAGAATCAGTTTTTGGGAATGGAAGATTTAAATTATGATTAAAGGCTAAAAAGCTTAAACCTGTTTAGTTTAGAAAGCGGCTGCTGTCAGCCTCTGCCATAAATTATTATTATTTTAATGTTTTATGTGATTTTACTCCCCTTTTCTCTCTCGCCACACGCAGCTCCTTTTCTTTGGCTCAGTGACAGCCTGATCCCGAAAGTTTTTGAAGTTTTTCTGTGCTTCTACGTAACTTGTGTGCCATAGGAACCGCAGATTATGCAACGTTATGGGACTTGTGCACTTTACATACACAACTTCCGTAGCACCTGCGCAGAACGATGGATCGGACCTGTGCGTTCATGTGTAAATTCGATCCATTGCTGCCTCTCTGAGACCACTTGCTTTGGTGGATCGTCTCAGAGGGAGATGTCGGTATTCTTTCTGCTGATATCACAGGTGACCGACAGCGGGGAAATTCCAAGATTCCCCTATTATCATGACGGGGAATCATAATTATAATAAAGACACTGTCATGCCCGGGTACCGGGGTGGCACCAGGATGTAGGGGATATGAACCCAGTATGCAGTTTCCTGCACAGATGACCGGGTGGGTAAGGTTTGGAAGGGGATGAAATATGGAAACTGACCGGATGAATTCTGCAGGATGGTGGGAAGCGTGGTGGAAACAAACGCAGGAACCAGGAAAACAAAAGGAATAGGTTTTTGCAGAGCAACAGGTAACAGGACTTCACTCTAGGCATTCAAGAGCTGTAATGATTCAGCAATTGGTCAGTGTGGGGTGGAGTACTTTATTTCGTGTGTGTGTGTGTGTGTGTGTGTGTATGGTGTGACGTGCTTTGGTGTTAACTGTTTAACTGCTGGTTGCTGGATGTAGGATGCAGGTTACAGGGCAGGAAGTACACCACCAGGGGGGGTTCTAGGATGAAAGCTGGTTTGCAGAGAATGAATGTTGAATGCAGGTTCAGGGGTCCCCAGGATGGAACATGACAGCTGGATGCAGGTTGCAGGGCAGGAAATGTACCATCAGGGGGTTGTCAGGGTGGCTGCTGCCATGGGGCATGACAGACACAGAGGCGAGTATTATGCTATCTTTTCTTTACTTAGCCGATAGCAGCAAAGAACAATCTCTCAAATACCACAACAAAAGTATTTAGAGAGAAAAAATACATTTAAACAATATATAACCATAACATGCAGTGGTACAGTCCAGACAATGGTACAGCCTAACTCCATAAATCCTCCGACCGCCGTTAGCTCCTCCTCTTTTCTGATGCGAGACATAACAAACTTCTTCCTTAACTCAATGAACATCGGAGGGACTTCGTTCTTCAGGCGAAGACGATCTCCAACGTGAATTCCACAAAGTTCTGATACAACTTCCAATATAACACTCAAGCTGTCAGGGAAATCAACATGTTAAAGGTCAACAGAGCTTACCTAAGGAATATATAGAAAAAGATCGACCGATCTATAACACTTATAGAACGTATAACATTGTCCTCAGATATCAGGGTGGGAAAAAAACATTCTAACATTTGGGCGGGATAATACTCGCCTCCGTGTCTTTATTATAATTATGATTCCCCGTCATGATAATAGGGGAATCTGGGAATTATCCCACAAGACACGGGGGCTCTTATTATGCTAGTTCAAAGCTTAACTAATTAGTGATAGTGACATGCGACACACTGGTTTAACATAACACTCCCTAAAGGTGGATTCTCTGGACCAGTCTGCTGTTTTAAGATGTCTACAAGACGACATCCACTGAAGAAAAAAACCTCAGAAGCAGAAGCACTCTGGGATGAATGAGCTCCGAACACGGAGACGACTACACCAGCTCCTGACATGATCCATTTAAACCACCCAGCGAGTGTGGTGGAAGTTACAGAATTGTATGGTTTGCGTAAGGATATGAATAACCATTGGGATTGGAGTGACCTGTTAGGGGCAGAAACTCTTCCATATTCTTTAAAACAATTACTGGATAAAGGATAGGACGCTGTGACAAAACTGGATAGAAGACCTCTGACAATGAAGTCTTCAGTACTTGGACCCATTCTCTTTAATATTTTTATTAGTGATATTGCAGAAGGTATTAATGGAAAAGTATGTCTTTTTGCTGATGACACAAAGATTTGCAACAGGGTTGACGTTCCTGGAGGGATCAGCCAAATGACAAATGATTTAGGTAAACTAAAAAAATGGTCGGAGTTGTGGCAATTGAGTTTTAATGTGGATAAGTGCAAGATAATGCACCTGGGACGTAAAAACCCAAGGGCTGAATATAGAATATTTGATACAGTCCTAACCTCAACATCTGAGGAAAGGGATTTAGGGGTCATTATTTCAGAGGATCTAAGGGTAAGTAGTCAATGTAATAGAGCAGCGGGAAATGCTAGCAGAATGCTTGGTTGTGTAGGGAGAGGTATTAGCAGTAGGAAAAGGGAGGTGCTCATGCCACTGTACAGAGCACTGGTGAGACCTCACTTGGAGTACTGTGTGCAGTACTGGAGACCATATCTCCAGAAGGCTATAGACATCTTAGAGAGAGTTCAGAGAAGGGCTACTAAAATGGTGTACGGCTTGAAGGAGAAAAGTTACCAAGAAAGGCTTAATGATCTTAACATGTATAGCTTGGAAAAAAGACGAGACAGAGGAGATATGATAGAAACATTTAAATACGTAAAGGGAATCCACAAGGTAGAGGAAGGGAGTATATTTAAAAGGAAACAAAATAGCAAAACATGAGGACATAGTCTTAGATTAGAGGGGCAAAGGTTTAAAAGTAACATCAGGAAGCATTATTTTACTGAGAGGGTGGTGGATACATGGAACAGTCTTCCAGTAGAAGTGGTAGAGGCCAAAACAGTAATTGAATTTAAGCAAGCATGGGATAGGCATAAGGCTATCCTAAACAAAAGATAAATCCAGGTAAAGTATCCATGTAATTGGGCAGACTAGATGGGCCGAAAGGTTCTTATCTGCCGACATTTTTCTATGTTTCTAAGTCTTTATCCTATAGGAAAATATAACATTTTTCCCCGTGTCAGGTAAAACTTCTTCCCGTTAAGTTTAGGGCTTGAACGTGTAAGACTCTATTGCAGGAAATCAAGCAAAGTAAAATGGCCAATTTCACTGAAATCAGTTTAATAGACAGAGTTTCATTCTCGGGTCACCTATCCAAAAAACTAACTAGAATGACATCCCAGATGTTAGAATAACGGGAACGAGGGGTCGTTACACTGTATACCCTTCAATAACCTACATCTAATGGGGTGCTTCCCGGCAGGAATACCAATAAAACCCTGATGTGAAGCAGATATCTCCGATCTGAGGTTATTAATTGTGCGATACACCTTACCATCCCCAAACAGATGTGTGAAGAAACTAAACAAGTTACTCAAGGAACTGATATGGGACAAACTTGATGTTAATGCACCAAGAAAACCATGAGTTCCATGTGGTACCATATCTCCTAGTAGAGGGGGGCCCAGGAACTCGACCAAAAAGGAGGTAAATGCCTCCGAAATGTTGACTGAAGGCCAGTGACCCCTGACATTACACTTAACAGCTTAAAAAATGAGTGAAGACTCAAAGAATTCTGAAGTGTTCCCTCCGGGTCTCCCAGGGTGGACGATGGGACACGAATTAGCCTGGGAATGTCCACAGTTTCAGGAGGTACAGGAACCATGATTGAAACCTCCATAAGGGTGTTATGAGCACTATCGTAGCCAATTATACCTGTACTAGTCTTATTACTGTTGAAATGAGAATGAACAGAGGGAAAGCGTAAAACATCCCTAGCATCCATTGAAGGGGTTAACTGGCCGCTTGACCCTTTGGTGGGATGGACACTCGGTAGAGGAAACACTCGTCCAGCGCTGGGAGAGAGAATGGACCAGAAAGAACACACAGACAGATGCTCAGTTGGTAGAATCTCTCTGCTTTAATATTTCAAGACACTAGCTTTATATTGTAAAAACCACTTACGCAAGTGGAAAAGCAATATGCGTCATACATCCTGCAACATATACAAAATACCACATTAATCAGTCGTGACACACTGAGGCGGAGGTAACATATCTCATGCGGCATAAACAAATTATTGTTTGTTGCTTTCACACGTAAGCGCTTGCAGAAGTTCTGAGAAATGCACATTTTTAATAAGTTTTCTAAAGTTCATATTATGGTTTCAACTGTACGGACACAGTGACCGGTCTTTTCTATGTGTTATGGTTAAGCTGATTACTGCCTTGGCGTGTACAAGGACGTGAGCTGTTTGCAAAGATAATAAAGAGAACGCGCAAACTTTTACAGAGATACAGCCGCGAGCCGCATTCCTAAACTACAGTTATCTTGCGTAAAACATGAGTTTTATTATTTAGATACATAAGGACTTTTGGATGTTTAACCGTGTAGGGGAATCGGGTGAAATCCCTTCAATCCCCTCTTTTCCTCATATGTTAAATAAGAACATATGATGAATCTAGCGAGATGGTGACATATGGGACTTCACCAGGAAACCTCACATATGTCAGATGGAGCACATCGGAATAGTGGGAAATATCATTTGCGGAAGGGGTAACACGCAAATGCATCTACTCCGGATACTCCGGCCCCTCTTTTCATTGCATCTCACTAGATTGTGTCCCTGTTGTTGGAGGTTGGAGAGGTTGTGTATGTGTCAGCGGAGGGTAACATAATCGTCTATTGGTGAGGATCAACGTAGGGGTGAAAAAAGGGCCAAAAGAAGGTGCATGATAATAGTTTCCTCCCAACCAGTGGATAACTGGTGAGGCTGAGTGGCATGGGGTGTGTCATCATCCTGTCTAGGGGTATGGGCCGTAGTTGGTGGTTCTGTATTTTCGGAGGTCTCGATACTCTCCCTTTGTCCCATCATGGCGTAGGAGGTCGGGACCTTTAGGTCCCCGTTATCGGGTGCTGGGGTGACCGCTAGTACCTCTTTGGTGCTGTCGTGGGCTTGACTTTCCTTTGGCTTTGTCTTTGTCTTTGACTTTCTCTTTGACTTTCTCTTTGTCTTTCTCTTTGTCTTTCTCTTTGTCTTTCTCTTTGTCTTTCTCTTTGTCTTTCGGAGACACTAGCTGGGCACGGGAGGCATGGATCCAGGTGGGGCTGGCCACCGTAGAATGGCGGTTCTGGTGATGGCAACAATAGTGGTGGGAGGTCCGTAGGCGAAATCCTTGGGACGTTTCCCCTTCTGTAGGTGCTTGAGGAGGATCCGGTCCCCCTCCTGGAAAGGATGGGTCGGTGTACCTGGGAAGGAGATCTGAACGTAACTTCGTCTCTGGTGGTTTTTTCAAAGAAGTAATCAACTGTCTGACATACTCATCCCTAACCTGCTGGAGGTCCCCGAGGTCAGTGAGTACCTGATGACGGGCCCAGGGGCTGGGGAACGGTCCACCCATTAGGATCTCGAATGGAGAAAACCCTGTATTCCGATTGACGGACATACGGATTTCCGCCAAAACTATCGGGAGGACAGACTTCCAGTTTATGAAAGGTGCCCCCCGTAGCTTTCCGCAGACAATCTTTGTTTGATCGGTTCATGCGCTTGACAAGGCCAGAACTCTGCGTGTGCCAAGGGATATGATACTTCCAGTCCACCTGAAGGGCCTTACAAAGGCTCTATGCCAATCTGGAGGTAAATGCGGGGCCTCTGTCAGAATTGAGCTGGAGAGGAATCCCCCACCGGGGAATTACTTCTCGAGTCAAAATGCGAACCACTGTTTTAGCATCCTCTGCCCTAGTGGGAAATACTTCTGGCCAGCGGGAGAACATATCTACCATGACAACTGCGTACTCCTGAGCCCTACCAGCAACCCTGGGGATATATGTGAAATCAATCTGCAGATGTGTGAAAAAAGTCGTGGGGTACTCTAGATGCTGATGTGCGATACAGTGGGGGTTATTGGGGTGGTTGCGAAGACAAGTGAGACAGCGGGAGACATAATCTTTCGTAAGGGCTAGAAGATCAGTGATATAAAAATGAGACTCTAGCAACCGTTTGGTAGTTTTGATGCTGTGGTGGCTGGCGCCGTGAAATTGATCAATGAAAAATATGGCACTGGATTGGGGTATGCATACTTTACCGTTCTTGGTAATCAAACCAGAGATGAGAGTCTTTTGCAGGGTGGGATAGCACCAGTCTTCTAACTCTGTGTCTATGGCGTACCGCTGTAGCTCACAGAAGAGAAACTCATTAGCAATAGAAAGGGGTTTTAACATGGGAAGGTGTAGGTGGCTATTGCCGGTGGAGGCCGCACGTTTAGCAGCCATGTCAGCTAACTCGGTCCCCTGGGGACGACATCATTGTTACGTGTGTGTGCTCTACAGTGCAGAACAGTGAGGGCAGAGGGGAGCATGAGGTCACTTAGGAGATCATCCACAAGGGATGAGTGTGATATGGGTTTACCATCCGCTGCTACGTAGCCGCGTTTCTGCCATATCCTACCATGGTCGTGGACAACGCCGAAGGCGTATTTAGAATCAGTGTAGATAGTAACGGGCATACCCGTGTACAGAATGCAAGCGCGTGTGAGAGCAATGAGCTCGGCAGCTTGTGCAGAGCGGTAGGGGATAGGTTCTGCCTCGTGAATAATATTAGGCAGGGAGACTATGGCATAACCTGCATGGTAGGTGGTGTCTGTGGGACGGGTACATGAACCGTCTACGAATACTACGTCAGCTTCTGGAACGGGGGTTGTGCACATGTCTGGGCGGGGGGATGTATCAGATTAGTGAGTTTATGGCACGGAGATCTTGAACAAACCTAACCGACCCATCGATTTTGCGGACAGGGTTGATGGGAGTGGAAAAGGGGGACACAACCTCTTCCAGGATACCGTCTGTCAGAAACTGTTGCAGCATGGGTCTGATACCCTCAATCTTTTCTTGGGACAACGGGTACTGTTTTTGGTATACGGGGTCAACATTCGTGTGCACTCGGGCCTTATAAGGGGTACATGGTATCATTCCGGTGTCGAAAGGACCTTGGGACCATAGGGAGGTGACCTCCTTTAATTCAGGGGGCACGGTGTCTGTGGTTAGGAAAAAGTGACGTGTCCTGCATAAAGTCGGGATTACCGAGCTTTCAATGTGGATGCCCTCTGGTGTGTTGTGTATGGACAGTTGTAAAAGAGCCAGTAGACCCTTCCCAGTAGGCTAACAGGGCAATCTTTGATAAGTGTAAAACAATGTTGTAACAAGGTTGTGCCGTCATCGGGGGTTAAAGAGAGAGGAACAGTGGTGTATGTAGGTGTGGATACGCCATTGATACCCGTGGAAAGTTCTGACTCAGCAAGGGGACCCTTGTAGTGACAAGCCTCCAGAGTACTGGTGGTTGCACCTGTATCTACCATAAATACGATAAATTTGCCATGTATATACAAAGTAATCATTGGGTCATCTCGCCATTTACCAGTGAGTTGGGGTTAGAAGCCATTGTTCCCCTCCTAATTGCATATACTGTTTATCCCACTCTGGATCTCCTTCATAACATGGAAATGCTTCTGAGTCTCCAAGACAGAGACCTTTTACCATATCCATATGAAATGGACTGTTGTCTCCTTCTCGTGGGAAGGGGTCACAACTCTGGATCTACCAGGTATCTATCTGTACCCCCTACTCTAATTACATAATCCTTGCATAGTTCTCCTGTCTCTGGGGGTGGATATTCATTATAACTGTTTTTATTCCCCATATTCTTATGCTTTATACAAACAAGTTACAAACAGACAAAATATAACAACAGTCAGGGAATGTTCGTCTTACCATCTACTAATTCACCTGATTATACCATACACTTATACTTTAAATCATAGACAGACAAACAAATAAAACAATGAATCACAAGGTTCCACACCGAGCGTCCTCCCAAATATAACAATCTCTTTGTCTTTAGTAAAGGTAGTCCCAGACCTCCCTTTTATCTTTAGAACTTTAGAACTTTAGAACTTTAGTGTTAACCCCGAGTTCGTTTTATCTCACAGCGGTCTCTGTCACATACCGGAGTACATATGGTACTCACCCGGGCAAATGAGCAGAGCCTGTCGGAGATCTCAGCAGTGCCTCCAAGTGAAGGGGTTAACTGGCCGCTTGACCCTTTGGTGGGATGGACACTCGGTAGAGGAAACACTCGTCCAGCGCTGGGAGAGAGAATGGACCAGAAAGAGCACACAGACAGATGCTCAGTTGGTAGAATCTCTCTGCTTTAATATTTCAAGACACTAGCTTTATATTGTAAAAACCACTTACGCAAGTGGAAAAGCAATATGCGTCATACATCCTGCAACATATACAAAATACCACATTAATCAGTCGTGACACACTGAGGCGGAGGTAACATATCTCATGCGGCATAAACAAATTATTGTTTGTTGCTTTCACACGTAAGAGGTTGCAGAAGTTCTGAGAAATGCACATTTTTAATAAGTTTTCTAAAGTTCATATTATGGTTTCAACTGTACGGACACAGTGACCAGTCTTTTCTATGTGTTATGGTTAAGCTGATTACTGCCTTGGCGTGTACAAGGACGTGAGCTGTTTGCAAAGATAATAAAGAGAACGCGCAAACCTTTACAGAGATACAGCCGCGAGCCGCATTCCTAAACTACAGTTATCTTGCGTAAAACATGAGTTTTATTATTTAGATACATAAGGACTTTTGGATGTTTAACCGTGTAGGGGAATCGGGTGAAATCCCTTCATCCATGTCTGGACCAGAGCATCCGTGGCCAAAGCCATGGGTCTGGTCTCCAACAGTAGTATTGTGATAAAGGAATATTAAGGCGAGAAGCCAACACATCTATAGAGAAGGGACCCCAGAGGGATGACAAACTGACAAATACCCTGGTGTCTAATCTCCAATTGGAATTCAGATATGTTGAATTCCAGTCCGCCATTACATTGCCAAACCCTGGAATGTATTGGTCTGGACTGAGATATTGTAAGGCAGGCAAAATCCTGAAAAGATTTTGCTGTCTCTGCCAACTGTCTAGACCTGGGCCACCTATAAGGTTGATATAATGTACAGCGGACAGGTTGTCCATCTTCAGGAGTATGGAACTCGCCTGGAAATGCTTAATAAAACTTGAATAGCAAACAATCCTGCAAGGAGTTCTAAGCAATTATATACAATCCTATCTCTGTGGAAACTCAACTGACCCCTGTGGAAAGCGATCCGCAGCGCGTCCCAGCCAGATCTGCTGGTGCCTGACTCTATAACCAACTCTGGAGTTGGATGGATGATGGCTTTGCTGTTCCATGACTCTAAATGATTTAGCCACCACTGCATCTCCAATTTTGACTCGTCGTCCAGAGAAATGCAATCTGGATAAAGCCATCCCCTCTGCAGAAACCGTGCTTTTAGACGTAGAGCTCGACAATAAAGCGGTCCTGTAAAGACCACTTGTATTGCTGCGGAGAGTAGGCCCAGGAGGTGAGCTAACCATCTCAGAGAGAATTCTTCTGCAGATAGAAGACATCTGATTTCTCTGTGAATCAGCCGAACTTTGGCTAAAGGCAGAGAAACAGCCATCTCCATCGTAGTTACGGTGACACCTATAAATTCGATAGACTGTGTCGGTGTAAGGACCGATATTTTGTAGTTTATCGGGATTGTCAGATAGGCTTCTATCAAGTTTATTTTGACCCTCCAATCTGGCGGAGATAAACTCTTTTAGTGATGGAATGTCTTCCATTTCGAAATGATTGTACACAACGTACTCGTTTAGGTGTTCTTTTTGTGGAATAAAAGGTGGGGTCCTTTTGGGGCTCTAGTTAAGAGGATTTAAAGGAGCCTCTTGAGGTGGAATAAGGAATGACGAAAAACCTATTTGAGAAAGCTTTTCTGATATTACCCTTCGTTTTACCTGTGGTCAAAAATGACCTTGTATATTCAGTCATCTCCTTGAAGATGTCTTCTCCAAATAACTGACCCTCAGCGTTGGGACCAGGCTCATTATTATTATTATTATTTATATAGCGCCAACAGATTATTATGCACTAAGGTCACCACTTTAGGGTCGATCCTGAGGAGAATTGAGTGTCTCCTTTTCGTTTGATAAAGCTGTGTTACTTACTGTAACAGATCTCTGTGCCCAGACAGGGTCACATCTGCCAAATGCTGCTTCCTCGCTGGACACCCAGTTTCTCCTCGTGACTCTCACACCTTTCTCTGGTACCTTAGCCACAGCTCAAGGCCCGGTGTATGTAGAGAGCCTGGCTAGCACCCCCAGGAATAAGCCGAAGCTGTAGACCTGGAGCGTTTCCTTGGAACAGCGGGCAGAAGATTCCTGGTACTCCAAAACATGAGTCGTGACTTCAAGCTTGGTCAGAATAGAACTGACTGTTTATTCACAGAGAGGACAGATAGAGTCAAGGACCAGAACATTTGCATACAATCAAACAGACAACATCACAGATCAGATAACTACCCAGGGCCTTCAAACAATGGAGAATGGGGAAGGAGAAAGCACGTAAACAAAAGGAATTTCTTACCGAGAGAATTTACACAATAGCAGGTACTAATACAGAGATCTACACTATACAGGGAATAACACATAGACATCAGAAATCTTTAGTTAACTGGCATATCTATAAAACAGGGAAAATCACATTGGGGTACTTATAAAAATAAGGGCTAATAAACTTTTAATAACACACAAATAAATAAACACTTGAACTGTTGTACTGCGCTATAGCGTAGTGGCGGCCGTCCCGTCACACTTACCGAAAACACAGACAAATCTCTGTACTCAGCCCCTGTGTTCAAACAGGTCTGGTTTTCATTAGTGAGGAAAAACCTCAACTGAATCAATTAATTTTTTTGCCAATGGACCTACAAAAACAAAGAATTTATCATGACACACCTTAGGTGGCCTCTACTCCCCTTTTTCGGGAACCAATTTGACTCCTTAATGATGTGAATAATTTCCGGATCTAACTCCGGGTTACATTAAGCTTATGTGGCAAAGTTGGGGCTGGACACTCAGCCCTCAATTACTTCTCGTTTGTTTATCCATTGGCATACGGATATGCTGTTCTATATAACGAGCCACATGCTCTATGTGTGTCCATTCCACTGACCGTGGATGTTTTAATTACTCTGGTACAAACATTGAATTTCTTAGAGCATCTACCGGAAGAATAGCCGGTTTGTTAGAATCAGTGGAATCAGGTGAGGAAACTGAATCTGACGCCTCAGGAGAGGAGACCGGATCGTTCTCCGGGTCAGAGGAATTCACCTCAGAATCTGACATTGCTTCCTCTCTAGAATATTCTGAGGAGCTGTCGGTATCTTTGCGCCTCTAGCTCGCTTCCACTTTCTTTGTCGGCCGGAGTTAACTGGCTCCTTTTTTCGCCACAGTGTGCTATGGAAATTCATTTCAAGTACGGGTGTACGTGTGATTTATGAGCGATATTTTTTGGGAGCTGCTCTTCTCCCTCATTGAAGTCTCAGGGACCTCATTATCCTGTCAGGAATCATTAGATAAAAATCTAGCTGAAGTTGGGGAAAAATAAATAAACGTCTGGCTGAGAGATTCTCTAGACCTTTTAACCATATTATACTCCAAGTTTGAGGAAAAAAAACATGGGCATAAGAACGAGGGCACCTGGGGCAACAGGCAGGTTCGGGCTAGTCATAAACCACTTACCGTATTTTTCGCTCCATAAGACGCACTTTTCTCCCCCCAAAAAGTGGGGGGAAAGTGGGTGTGTCTTATGGAGCGAATGCGCACCCACTGGAGGGATATGAGTCAGCTCACCTGTCGCCGCCGCGTTAGGCTCCCTCTGAGCGTGCGTCCGGCGGCAGGAAGCTTGGGCACTCGCCTGGGGGAGCCACGTGACCGCGATTTCTCGAGATCGCGGTCACGTGGCTCCCCCAGGCGAGTGCCCAAGCTTCCTGCCGCCGGACGCACGCTCAGAGGGAGCCTAATGCGTCGGCGACATGTGAGCGGAGGCATATCTATGAGCGAGCTGGGGCACATCCATGAGCGAGCTGGGGCACATCCATGAGCGAGCTGGGGCAAATCCATGTGCTGGGGCAATATCCATGAGCTGGGGGACAATATCCATGAGCTGGGGGACAGTATCCATGTGCTGGGGCATATCCATGAGCTGGGGGACAGTATCCATGTGCTGGGGGACAGTATCCATGTGCTGGGGGACAGTATCCATGAGGTGGGGGCAGTATCCATGAGCTGGGGGCAGTATCCATGAGCTGGGGGACAGTATCCATGAGCTGAGGGACAGTATCCATGAGGTGGGGGCAGTATCCATGAGCTGGGGCAGTATCCATGAGCTGGGGGCAGTATCCATGAGCTGGGGACAGTATCCATGAGCTGGGGGACAGTATCCATGAGCTGGGGCAGTATCCATGAGCTGGGGGCAGTATCTATGAGCTGGGGACAGTATCCATGAGCTGGGGCAGTATCTATGAGCTGGGGGACAGTATCCATGAGCTGGGGGCAGTATCTATGAGCTGGGGGACAGTATCTATGAGCTGGGGACAGTATCTATGAGCTGGGGGACAGTATCTATGAGCTGGGGGACAGTATCCATGTGCTGGGGGACAGTATCCATGTGCTGGGGGACAGTATCCATGAGGTGGGGGCAGTATCCATGAGCTGGGGGCAGTATCCATGAGCTGGGGGACAGTATCCATGAGCTGAGGGACAGTATCCATGAGGGGGGGCAGTATCCATGAGCTGGGGGCAGTATCCATGAGCTGGGGGACAGTATCCATGAGCTGGGGGACAGTATCCATGAGCTGGGGGCAGTATCCATGAGCTGGGGGACAGTATCCATGAGCTGGGGGCAGTATCCATGAGCTGGGGGACAGTATCCATGAGCTGGGGGACAGTATCCATGAGCTGGGGGACAGTATCCATGAGCTGGGGCAGTATCCATGAGCTGGGGGCAGTATCTATGAGCTGGGGGACAGTATCCATGAGCTGGGGGACAGTATCCATGAGCTGGGGGACAGTATCCATGAGCTGGGGACAGTATCCATGAGCTGGGGCAGTATCCATGCCATGAGCTGGGGGCAGTATCTATGAGCTGGGGACAGTATCCATGAGCTGGGGGCAGTATCTATGAGCTGGGGGCAGTATCTATGAGCTGGGGGACAGTATCCATGAGCTGGGGGCAGTATCTATGAGCTGGGGGGCAGTATCCATGAGCTGGGGGCAGTATCCATGAGCTGGGGCAGTATATCCATTATTACACTATTTGATTTCAGAATATTTATTTTCCTGTTTTCCTCCTCTAAAACCTAGGTGCGTCTTATGGTCAGGTGCGTCTTATGGAGCGAAAAATATGGTATTTTATTTATTTATTTATTTTTAATTACTTATTTTGCTCATTTAACTAATTTTAATAGGAAATCTCCCGAGGCAACAAGCCGCGGCGTTCCGCGCATGCGCGAACCGCCACGAGCGTTACCCCAGAGCAGATTATCGTATGTCCTAAATTCAAGAAGACTGACAGGGCTGCTATAAGGGCATCCGCTGGATTATTTGAATGGGATATGGGTATAAAGGCAATAGAGGTAGCTGGTAAATTTGGATTAGTCATAATCCGCTAAATGCATGCAAACTTGCCGCACAGAAAAAAACTGCCACTGCTCGTCTGAGGCAAATGCCCGCGCCGCTCATGCGCGAGCGCCGCGAGCGTTACCTTACACACTAATGGCGCGAAGCCGCGCCTCCTCACTGTGACGGAGCCGCAAAGGGGCTGAAGATCCGAAACTGACTGCCGGGGAGACAGATTCGTCTCCCCGGAGGAAGATGAAGATAAATTAGTGAAAAAACCTGCAAAATATAATACCAAAAGGAAACAAAACTCCTTTGCTCAACCAGTTCAATAAAATAACAATGCTACCCCACAAATGTGTGCATGTGTGTAATAAATAAAAAGACACTAATAACAATAAATGTTGGGCCGAAACGTCAGACTTTTATCCATGTAAGGAATACAGATTATTTTTACTCAGCCCCGGAGCGCCTCCCACCATCTTCAATTTTCTCTATATTTATCCAGTAAGGGAGTATAGCACCCGGGCACCAATATTCTCAGTGGGATCCCCGACCCACACAGCAACGCACTGGAGCTGAGTGCCTGGTCCCCCTTTCTCTTTATTTTATATATATATCTATATATATATATATATAATTTTTTCCCCTTCTCTGTGAGCTTTAAAAGAAATGCAACGGATAGAATTCAGCATTTTGGAGTGAAGGACACTTTGACACTTTAGCCACTAGGTGGCAGCATAACGCAAGAATTGGTCTACAGAAGTTTGCTCAGGTTGGAGACTTGAACTGTTGCACACGCACTTTCCTACCACTAGAGGGCCCAATGGCTGGCCCACTGTTTTTACTATATTGTATTTACCATCAGGGTTATTCAAAGAGAGGTAAAAACTAGGGGAATGACTGGAGAAGTGAAAATTCTAGCAGGGTTATTCAGAGAAAGGTGAAACTCTGGAGAACATTTGGAGAAGTGAAAATTCTAGGTCAAAATAGCTGATTTAGAAAGTGAGATAAATGGGAGAATTTTTCTGGTTTGGCTATTTTGACCTAGAATTTTCACTTCTCCAGTCATTTTCCCGGTTTTCACCTCTCTCTTAATAACTCTGTATATATATTTATAATCTTTTTTGAACCTGTGCAATTATTCGCAACAGTGTAAACGACATCATCTATTTTTATGGTAGTGGTCTTATTCAAGACCAATGTGATGATCACAATCACCCTTTTTCCACTGATAACCTTTTTATGTCTTCCATTCTATATCCCTTTAATTTAAGCACAAAGCACTTTGGCGTTATCTCAACGGAACCTTATTGTTAGGTTTGCATAAGTTTGCACAGATTGCAGACCTGGACTATTGCACCACCCACTTTTCACCTCTAGAGGGCCTAATCTCTAGCTCCTTGTCTTTTATTCGTTTATATATCTACTAAATATACGTTAAATATTTTTTCCTGAATTTGAACATTTATCTGCAACAGTGTAAGCTGTATCCTCTAGGCTACACCATATCTTTGATCTACCTCCAGGCGGGTGCAAAGCACTGCCTTATTACCCTCGGTAGGCTGCTTACGCATGTACAAAATATAATTTTTAGGATTCACAAGGAGGGTGCTAAATAAATAAATACCAAATAAATTCTCCCATCTCCTATGCCAAGCTTCAAGCTTTGGGTGCATGGGACACCTAGTTGCGTGGAGTCATAAACGGATCACAAATTTGAAAGGAACCATTAGCAGGGCATGAACAGCAGTTCCATTTTGCAAATAACGTCTTATTCTTCCATGAACGTAATTATTTTCTAACCATTCAATCAATTCACCGTCTGGTGGCAAATCTGCAACATCCGGTGTCAAGTGAGGCTTCAAGACATTAAATGCTTATGTAATTTGATCTGAACGGAATAGATGCCAAGCTAGAAACTCAGGGCCCCGGTGCAAGAATCCATGAACGGTCCCCCCCTCGTCGGCTGTGGGGAGGGGCCGAGGCGGGCCATTGAAGGCTTCAAGACATTAAATGCTTTTGTAATTTGATCTGATGGAATAGATGCTAGGGCAAACAAATGAAGCAGCATTAAACTAACTTCTTTGTCTATGCTGTGTCGAGATGCGAATCCACTTGCTTGAATTCTTCTCCAAATACACTGGCCCAGATAGAAGAAGCAAACCTTATTGTGCACTAGGGATGTGCGTTTCGGGTTTCGGAATTTCAGAATTTTCACGAAATTTCCCGATTCGTGTTTTCGGATTCGGACGATTTTCCGAAAATTTTTAGATCCAAAAACGGCAGATCCGAAAAGTTTTCCGAGCCGAAACGAAATATTTTCGGAATTTTCGAATGGACTTGAAATGTGTCAAATCGAAATTTATTGCTTTGAAACGAGGTTCCGAAAAAACGAAAATTTCCGAAATCACGAAAAAAGTCGATACAAAAAACGAGCAAAGTGACACGAAAATACTAAAAATGGTCGATATTCCGAAAACATGTACAATTCCGAAAAACGAAAATTTCCGAAATCACGAAAAGTCGATACAAAAAACGAGCTAAGTGACACGAAAATACGAAAAATGGTCGATATTCCGAAAAAAAAATGTACACGAAAAACGAGTCGAGCCGAACCGAATCGAAACAGAAATCGGTCGAAACGAGCCGAATCGAAAAGTTTAAACATCCGACAAATCGAACCGAATCGAATCGAAAAAAAAATCGGTGCACAAGCCTATTGGACTCTTCTGGAAATTCGCTTTTAGAAGCGTTAATAGCTGCCAGTTCCAGATCAGTTATGATAGCCTTTGGTTTTAGTTCAATTTCATGTTCTTCACCAAAGTCGATCAAGTCTTGAAACATACCATTATAATTTTCCACGCTCTTACTCGTCATTAAGATGTAGACTAGGGGTAGACCTCAGTAATTTTCTGTACCAACTGGTGCATGTATGGTATAGAGCTGATAAAAGATTGTGGGTACAGTTTTGAATGTTCCATCCATTATCCAATACTTTGCCTTTGATAAATATAGAATATTTACTTTAAGGTTGTATGTAATGAATGTGGAATATCAATTTTATCCAGTGACTACAGTTCAGATGGTCGTGTGCTTGTTGTATGCATTTTATGACTTTACGGAGAGCATTTTTTGATGGGATGTACGGCTGAATATGTAATATCAAATGTAATTAACACTGACAACACAAACAGCTTTATTTCTACGTTTATCTGCCCGGTAACAGAGTTTCATGCTCTTTTTCTAGCCTGGTAACGGTGACACAAGAGACCCTGTCTATACAGGATCTATGCTTTAAATTCACATTCCAGGGGGCGGAGTTAAGATGGTGGCGTGTTAGGACGTGTTTGAGGTGAGCTCCCGAGTCCTGGCCCTTTGAAGTGACCCAAACGCTAACCCCCGGTGACACATCTTCCTCAGCTCGACCCTGGATCCCCACCTGCTCACGATGCGCCCCTCACAGGGAAAAAAAAAGAAAGATAAAGACCGGCGTGTTGCTCCGATATTCGTCCCGCGGCAGCATGCAGAGGCCTCCCAAGATGGCGCCCGATCATCCTCCCAGTCCTCCCGCGCCGAGACCGACCCGCTGGAAGACAGCACTCGGCCGGCATCTAAGACTGATATCTCCTCCCTGATGGCGCGGATAGGAGATGTGCAGGCCTTTTTGGCCTCCGAAATAGATCGGGTGCTCGTGCTGTGCAAGCCGAGATTGCCTCCTTGGGGTCTCGCACAGCAGCCCTGAAATCGCGCACTGAAAATTTGGTCTCCCAACATAACACCACGGTGAACTACATTGCGACACTGGAGACTCGGATAGACACCCTGGAGACAGCAGCGGAGGATATCTCTAATCGCTCCCGCCGTAATAATCTCCGTATTAGGGGCCTGCCGGAAAGCGTCGCGGCTGCAGAGCTAGAAGACACACTGGTTGGGGTCTTCAAAAGGATGGTCCCTTCCCTACCAACCGAACGTCTACATTTGGATCGGGCGCAACGGGTCTTCCGCTCCCCAACAGCAAGATCGAATCAGCCACGGGATGTGGTGGTGCGTCTTCATTATTTTCAGAGCAAGGAAGCTATACAACGCGCAGGCCGAGAGATGGCGGTAGAATATGAAGGTTCCACGCTCCAGTTATTCCAGGACATAGCCCCGGCCACTCTGGCGAAGCGGAGGGCCTGGCGCCCCTTCACGGAAATTCTACGCCAGCATGATATTAAATATGCATGGGGATACCCCTTTAAAATTATGCTCACTCATGAGAGTCGACACCACTCCCTGTCCAAAATGGCCGAGGCTTCAGCCTTGTTCGCGGACTGGGGGTTCCCTGAACCGGAGGCTCCGGCGTCCTCTGCGTCTCCTCTGCTGCCGTCCCATATTGCCGAGGAGTGGCATACCTCACCTGGATGAAGGATTCTGATATTTCACTGCCTCGGTGTACCCGCAGGCTTGTCCCCCAGAAGGGGGCCCAGAGGGGCCACGATGCCTTTATTTCCTCGTCACCGGGGAAGGGGTTGAATTTATTTTTATTTTTTTCCTTTTCCCCCCTTGCAGTTATATAGTTTTGCTTCAGATCTACGTTTACAGTTTTTGGGTCTTTATTAGATTTTTATACCATTCTGAGTTTTGATTGATAAATTTGTTCACTGTCGGTAACATACGGTCAAAGGGTGGGGCACCACTCGGGAGAGCAAGGCTCCGGTGTGTTCCCCCACCTTTTCGCTGACCTCCTGGCTAGTCCATTCGGGCAGTATGCCACGATGCATTTTGTTGTCTTATGTATTTTACAATATGTTCTCGGAGGAGATGGTTTCTCCTTCCTTCTTGACTCTTCTTCTTTTTCTTCTCTGTCTTCGCTATTTCCCCCCCTTTTTCTTTTCTTTTCCCTTCCCCCCCCCATTTCCCCCCTTCCGGTACTCCTTCAGCAGGGCTCTCTGTCTGTTCCCTATGGCCCCATGTAACACCTCAGTGGTGGCGGAATTCCTTGTACAACTTCTATGCCGCTAGGGACTCTACATATTAAATCCCTTAATGTAAAGGGACTGAACTCCCCGCGCAAGCGAAGGGTCCTGCACGTGGACTTGCAAAGAAGTGGGGTTGACATAGCCTTATTGCAGGAAACGAGACTTAAAACGGAAGCGCCTAAGTACGTGGGGGGTCACAGATATCGGAGATGTTATTCCTCGTGTGCTTCAACGAAGCACAACGGGATGTTAGTCCTTCTGCGTAACTCTTGCCCTCTTCAGGTGCAATCCTGTCACACTGACCGGGAGGGTCGTTATGTCCTGCTTAACGGTGAGGTGGCATCTGTGTCCCTCTCTATTGTATCAGTTTATGCCCCGACGACACCTGACCCAGATTTCTGGAACTCTTTTGCCTCCTTTCTCTCAACACATGCTACTGGACGGCTTCTAATTGGGGGGGACTTTAATGCGACTGCTGTTCCCCCTCTCGACCGCTCAGGCCCGACGAGATGTGCAGATGTCACACACCCCTCCAGACGCGACCGGCTATTTCATTCTTTTCTTGTCTCTAGCGGCCTCACAGATATATGGCGGGCTCTTCATACGACAGACAGAGACTACACGTTTTATTCGCATGTACATCATACATATTCCAGGATAGACTGTTTTTTACTATCCCCTCAGTGCTTGCCACTAGTGCAGTCGGCGGATATAGGCAACATTACGTGGTCTGACCACGCTGACATTTCTTTGACTTTACACCTTCCTACTCGGGCCACTCCACCCTGTTGGCGCCTAGACCCCCTGCTCCTTAATAATGACCCCCTTAAAGCCTTTGTAGCGAATCAGAAACGTATTTCCAACTGAACTCTTCCCCTGACATTTCCGTTTCAACCCTATGGGCCTCTCACAAGGCAGTGATGAGGGGGGTCTTTATACATCAATCCTCCTTCTACCAGAAAAGAAAGATGGCTCAGGTTCTACCCCTCCTAGTGCGGCTCCGGCGATTGGAATTTAAGCATAAATCGGATAGATCCCCCGAGACCTTACGGGTCCTGCAGGAAGTTCGCCAGTCACTTAACGACCTCCTGGTCACGTATGCGAGCGTTCCTTATTATGGTCGAAACAGAGATTTTATGACAAGGGGAATAAAATGGATACCCTACTAGCACGCAGTCTTAATCCTCGTACGCCCAACTCTCGTATCACTAGGCTCACACGGCCAGGGGGAGGGATTGTGTCAGATGCGGATGTGATCAGGGACGTATTGACCTCTTTCTTTCAGGCGGTCTACAACCATACACCTTCTCACACACTGAATAATCAGGCTCTGATACAGGACATAGATCATTTCTTAGACCCTTAAACCTCCCCACCGTCTCTGAATCACAGCGCGCTTTATTGGGAGCTGAGATTACGGCGGAAGAAATAGCAGAGGTAGTGAAGTCTTTTACCACCGTTTAAAGCGCCTGGCCCTGACGGGCTTCCAGGGGTCTACTATAAGGCCTTCCTACCTCTTCTTTTACCCCATCTGGTGAACCTTTACACATCGATTACGCAGGGTGGGTGGGCCCATCCCGCCAGACTCCTCCTTGGCTTCTCTGGTGCTCATCCCGAAACCGGGTAAAGACCCAGACGAACCCTCCAGCTATAGACCGATCTCCCTCCTGAATTCGGACATAAAGATCCTAGCCAAGATTTTAGCAAACCGTCTTAATAGAGTTATCACGGGGCTAGTACGCACTGACCAGGTGGGATTTATCCCTTCCTGACAGGCATTTGATAACACCAGGAGGGCAGTGGATCTGCTCTGGTACTCGTCTTACACTACAACCCCGGCCCTCTTCCTCTCCTTGGATGCTGAAAAGGCCTTCGACAGGGTGGAGTGGCCTTACCTATTCCGGGTACTGTCGCGAGTGGGTCTTCCTCCCTCTTTCCTTTCCGTGGTGCGGGCCTTGTACGATTCCCCGACAGCGCAGGTGGTTGTTCCTGGTTCGGTTGGGACACCCTTTAGGGTGACCAACGGTACGCGACAGGGCTGCCCCTATCTCCTTTGTTATTCGCGCTGGCGTTAGAACCCTTACTACAGGCTATCCGCATACACCCGAAGGTGACGGGGCTAAGGGTGGGTGACCAGGAATATGTTGTTTCCGCATACGCGGACGATATTCTTTTGTCCCTGACAGAGCCAAGGACCTCAGTACCAGAATTACTATCGGTATTGGAGAATTTTTCGTCTATTGCTGGATATAAGGTGAACGTGGCTAAGTCGGAGGCCCTCTATCTGAACCCTCCTTCTTCGGAGGACGCCCGCTGGGCAGCTTCTCAAGGTTTTCGTATGTCTCATGACTCCATCCCGTACTTGGGAATCCGCCTGCCTCGAGATGTACATGCGCTATATGTTGTGAACTATCCCTGTTTAATCTCGCAGATCACTGCAGATTTATTGAAATGGGATAAACTACCGATTTCATGGGTAGGTAGAGTGCATACTGTCAAAATGAACATTCTGCCCAGACTTCTCTATGTCTTTCAGGCTCTCCCGGTCCGTTTGGACGACCTTGCTTTTCGTTCCCTACAAAGGGAAATAGATAATTTTATCTGGAGGCACAAAAGACATAGAGTAGCGCGCCAGGTTTTGTACCGTCCACGGGCCGCAGGGGGATTGGGTTTACCTAGTGTAGCGCTCACTCCCGGAGGAGCCGCTGAAAATTGAACCACGGGTCAGTCTCCCCGCACTAGGGAATAAATATGCTCCAACACAGTTGTGAGTTTTTATCATTTAAATAATTTACTAAAATAATGAGCAGATATTGAGACACGGTATTCACAGATATATTACAGTATTTTCGTATCGCGGTAAAACGCGTGGCGGAAAAGAAACGAAACACGAGGCTTCGTATTTCGGAAAATAAAATATTCGTAATCGAACAGAAAATAAAAGCAGTTGCACAGATATACGAAAAAGGAACACGTAGCGGAACCCAATCTCTTCATATTACGACAAACGCGCAGCGGAAAAGAGGAAAATATATTCGGAACGTATCTTTACTCTTGTTCCGATACGCAACAAAAATGAGTCCTGCACAGGTTAAGTCCCGGAATGTGAAAGGTGTGTATGTGTGTGTATGTGTGTGTATGGTACCCGGGTACTATTCAACTGGCCAGTGAATTTACTTAAAGAATCTCTTCGACTAGTCAAGTTGGGGCCCTGTGGACTTTAAGAAGGAAAACAGCAGCGAGTTCTTTATTTACAGTACAGCCTTGGAGGCCTCTCACTCATCCGACGGTTGCTTTAGGCTCCGCTGACCCAGGACGTCTCTCCGCTCGATATTGACTGGGGATACTAGCGGCCGGATCCGTTGTCTGACTTTCCGCAGCTTGTCCACGACTTGTCCAACTCACCGCCTGCTCTCCGTATTCGGTCAACTCGTGGCAACTCCTTACTCGAGGTCTTGGGTCTCTTAGATCTGCAGCAATCTCGGGAACTTGAAGCGTTCTCCTTCTCTTCAGGCTGAATGTCCAATAAATGACTCTGACAGGTCTCGCTCAGGCTCTGGCTTAGGCCCTCTTGCGATGTCTCTCACTGCGTCTATCTCCTCTGACTCCCTGGCGCGCTCTGGAACTTTCTCCACGAGGCAGAGGATGTAAGTCTCCAGTCCCCACCCACTTCCTGTCTTCCTGCAAAGCATGCCGGGCGTTGTAGTCCCAATGTCCAGTATCTGATCGCGATAGTCTCCATCTTGTGGCCAAAAATAGGTACTGCCACAACAAGACGATTTTTCTACACAGCGCTACACTCTCCCCCTCCTAGAACTCTTGGGTCTCTCCAAGGAGGTACAACAATTACATTACACTTCCAACAATTTGAATGCAGTTTATATAACATGTACAGGTTCAGCAGCACACATATAGTGAGTTAATAACACTTCCTCAAGTTGACTCATATTTTGGGCTACCTCAGCTAGCATAGCAGACACTTCGGGCAACCTCCGCACCGTGGTGATGGCCTCTTCAGTGCTATGTCCTGGTGAGTCGTAGGTGAGTCGTTGGGGCGGTCGAACAGAGCGTTTTGGTTCTGGCTCAATCAGTTCCTCTTCAGGTGGAAGTACTATAGGCGTTGGCTCAATTTCTCTTTCTATCACTGGAGCAGACGTTTCTTCAGAGTATGATCCCTCCAGTGAAGGCATAGAACTGTAATCACCTGAATAAGCTTCCGGAGCTACCGGGATCCCCACAGCCTCAGGGACTTCCCACTGAAATTCAAGAGGCTCAGGGATATCAACAGTCTCAGGGACTTCCAACAAGAATTCAGGAGCTTCAGGCCTCAAATTACTCTCCCATCGTTCAGGAACTGAGGTAATCTCTTCAGGCTCCGGTGGACGTATCCAGTCCAGACAGAAACTTTCTTCCTCACTGTCCCTTTCGCTCTCTTCGGCAGCCCGGGTCTGTTGAGACCGAGTAACAGGAGGTAAACGTGGAACAGGCAGACTCGGCGGAGGGAGTTTGTCCCCAACTGGTATCCTCACAGCCTCTCTCAAAGGTAACAAATGATTTCGGTGCCAGTTCTTAAGAGGCCCAGCCTTTCCATCTGGGCGAACCTGATACACCGGCAGACCCGGCAGTTGCTTGCAGACAATGTAAACCTGGGAACTCCATCTATCCGCCAACTTGTGTCTTGCAGCAGCACCCAAGTTCTTCAACAGGACCCTATCACCGGGTTGTAGATCTTGTATTCGAACTTTCAAGTCATAGTTCCTTTTGTTCCTTTGCTCCCTGTTTCCTGAAGTTAAACGGGCCTGTTCAAACGCAGAAGCCAGATTCTTTCGAAGTCTATCCACGTAGTTTCTAGGGGAAGCTACTGATGTTTGGTCTAGGGATAACCCAAATGCCAAATCAACCGGCAGTCGAGCCTCCCTTCCGAACATAAGACGGTATGGTGAGTATCCAGTTGCATCGCTCTCCGTACTGTTATATGCATGCACCAGAGTAGCTATGTGACGACTCCAACTTTGCTTCTCCACATTCGACAAGGTCCCTAGCATGTTCAGCAGTGTGCGATTAAACCTTTCAGGCTGAGCATCACCTTGAGGGTGATATGGTGTAGTTCGGGTCTTTTGGATTCCCAACAGCTCTAACAACTGCCCCACCAGTCTGCTTTCAAAGTCTCTACCCTGATCAGAGTGTATCCTCCTTGGCAGTCCGTAATGAACAAAGAACTTTTCCATCAACACCTTGGCCACTTTCGGAGCGCGTTGATCTTTTGTGGAGAAAGCTTGGGCATAACGAGTGAAATGATCAGTCACTATTAGAATGTTCCCTTGCCCACTAGCGTCCGGCTCTAAGCACAAGAAGTCAATGCACACCAAATCCATGGGTCCCTGGCTCTGCAGATGGCTCATTGGAGCAGTTCGGGTCGGTAGAGTTTTTCTCTGAATACACCTTAAACAGGAGTGACAATAACTTTCCACTTCAGCTCTCATGCAAGGCCAATAGAACCTATCTCGCACCAACTTAAAAGTTCTTTCAGCACCTAAATGTCCATGCTCATCATGTAGTGATCGCAACACACTCTCCCTATGTTTAGTAGGGAGGAATAACTGTTGAATCTCTTCAGCGTTAGTTGAGGGGCCCCTTCGGTAGACCACCCCATCCAACATCTTCAACCGCTCCCACTCTTTGTAGACCAATCTGGCTCCACTCGGGGAGTTGGTTAACAAGATCTCTCGCTGGTTTGTAGACAGGGCCTTTATGGTCAAGGCAATTAAAGGGTCTCTGGCCTGATCCGCTTTCAGGTCCTGTCTCGAAAAGGTAGGTAAACTTTCGTCCCTTAACTGCGTAGGGTTACAGTAAAACTCAGGAACAGCCGCAGCCATAACTCCTATGGCCTCCGCTTCAATCCCTCCTTTGACCCGGCGCTCTGTTCCTTGACACAAAGCTTGCACCCCGTCTGGAGTCAACTGAGTCCATTCTGTAGTGTAGGGTCTTCTCGATAACGCATCAGCATCTCGATTGTTCACCCCAGGGCGATACTTCAGGCTGAACCGAAACCCTGACAGAGCGGCCAACCACCGATGTCCCGTGGCGTCCAGTTTTGCGGTAGTAAGGATGTAGGTAAGGGGATTATTATCCGTCTTGATCACGAACTCGGCTCCATACAGATAGTCTTTTAATTTGTCCACCACTGCCCACTTTAAGGCTAAGAACTCCAACTTGTGGGTAGGGTAGTTCTTCTCTGAAGGCGTAAGGCTCCGGCTCACGTACGCTACAGGCCTCAGCAATCCACCATGCTCCTGATACAGGACTCCTCCCAGACCTTCTCGGCTGGCATCCACATGTAGTTCATACGGCTTGTGAGGGTCCGCATAGGCCAAAACAGGAGCTCGGGTTAGACTTTCCTTCAACTTCACGAAAGCTTCTTCACATTGACTGGTCCATTCACCTTGTATAGACTCTCGAGCTTTCCTTGGCCCCGGAGCTGACGGGTTTTTGTCAGAGACCTTGCAGCCTTCTTCTGTGGTTTCCTTCTGCAGGAGTTTGTTCAGTGGTTGAGCTATTTTCGCGAATCCTCCCACAAATCTTCGATAGTACGAACAGAATCCCAGGAAAGATCTAAGCTCAGTGACGTTCCGGGGTCTAGGCCAAGAAGCTACGGCCTCTAACTTCCGAGGATCTGTCGAAACACCTTCTGCTGAGACCACATGTCCTAGATACGTAACAGACGGTAGACAGAATTGGCATTTCTCCAGAGACAGTTTCAACCCCTCTTCATGGAGCCTCTTCAAAACCTTCTCCAGACGTTGCTCATGCTCTTCCAGAGTCTTCCCAAATACAATTATATCATCCAGGTACACTAAAACTTCGATTAGATTCATATCCCCGACTGTCTTCTCCATCAACCGTTGGAACGTGGCTGGAGCCCCCATAAGGCCTTGAGGCATTCTGTTGAATTCAAAGAACCCCAGTGGACAGATGAACGCAGTTTTCTCCTTGTCTTCAGGATGCATGGGTATCTGGTGGTATCCGCTTCGCAGGTCCAGTACACTAAACCACTTTGCTCCAGACAAACACTGTAGGGCATCTTCTATCCGAGGAGTGGCATATTGATCGGGGATGGTTCTCCGGTTCAACGTGCGGTAGTCTATGCATAGACGGACAGAACCATTTTTCTTCCGGACCAACACTATGGGAGATGCATATGGACTCCTGGACTCTTGAATCACCTTGGTTCTTTGCAATTCATTCAGTTGTTCTCGCAGATCATCCAAGTCTCCTAGCGGAACTCGCCTTGATCGTTCCCGAAATGGCTTGTCTTCTTGTAACCGAATGCGGTGCTCAGTACTCTTAGCTAGGCCCACATCGAACTCATCTTTTGAGAACAATTCCTTCCACTTTAAGACTTGAGATTGGAGACGTTTCTTCCACTCAGGTGAAATGGGAGCGTCCTTGGGGTAGAATCTTTCATCTGCAATCTCTTTATCCACTCCCCCTCCTAAATCGGTAGAGAGGGGTGTAGCAGACTCTACTTGCCCGATAGGCATTCGTGCTTTAAGGACTACTGGAGAATCTGTCACATTGCACACACTGACCGAGACTCTTCCTCGTGTTCTCTTCAGAGCTTTGGTGGAGATTATTTCAGGAATTACTTCGACTCCGGTTTCACTCCCATAATTAACATTGGTTCCCAGCACCACATAGGGACCTGGTTGCGATCCGTTCAACTTAACTGAAACCCGGAAGCTCGCTACTTCTCCTGCTTGCAGAACCTTCTCTGTTCCCCCCAGTCTCCACAGGCGCCCCACCTCGGCAGGTGCCTTTCGTTCTTCAACCATCCTCTGATAGACCGGACGTAACAGTGGGTGTACTCCTTGAGTCGAACCTTCTTCTAATACCATAGGTGTCAGGAGACGCCGCACTAGGTCAGTATTCGTCCCCACTATCAGGGAGCTTCTGTTCGCGCCTGGGGGTCGAGGACACACAATGGCCAATGCATCACAACCCCCAGACTGCCCGACGACTTCAGATCCGATCTCCAACTTCACTTGCAGGTACCCGTCATAAGGGAGTTTCTCAGTGCCGATACCCCATATTTCCAAATCCTTCAATTCTTGCAGAGGAATGTGCTTCAAGTGTTTCTCATAGAAGTCTTTGTAGATCAATGTCACTTGAGCCCCTGAATCTAACAGAGCTTTAGTGTAGACTCCCTCCACTTGGATTGGCACAATAGGAGAAGGACCTATCAGTTGGTCAGGAAACTTGGTGGCGGTATCTGGACGCTTAGACCCAGTTTTCTGTACCCTGGCCTTTTTCTTGGCCCGTGTAGGTTTTGGGTGTGCATTGCCTCCCCATGACGCAGACCCGGACGCTAAGGGAGTGACTCTTTCAGTCCCGGCTGGCTCAGCAGTTGGCTCGGCTTTGGGCCCTCTCGCCCTCTTAGTCTTAGCTTGGTTTTTGGAGCGGGGTTCAACCTTCGGGCACTTAGGTTGCTCCTTTACTGGTGCCCTCTGGCGTTTCCCGCCTGCAGGACGGACAACAGCTTCTCCACAGCTTTTATAAGTTCTTCGACCGGTTTCTTTTCAGCCCTCCCTTGTGGGCATTGAGCCCTGAAATGGCCGATTTCCCCGCAGCCAAAACATTTCTTTCCTGGGTGTGTAAGCTTATTTCTTTCTGGCGGTTCACTTGGAGACCCCCTGTTTGAGGCTACAGCAACCCCTTCAGTTCTGGTTGTCCTTAGCCGACAGCAACGTCATTAACTCCATCATTTGCAACATCTGAGTTTTTAAAGCCAGCACTTCAGTCTGTATGTCTGCCACACAGAGAGTTCCTACTTCTGCGGTGAAAGCTGTGGGCGACGCATTTGCGACCTTTTTAGCTTTAATCAAGGCCTCTTCTTCTCGGATAGCTTTGATCAGTTTGGAATAGGTTAGTCCCGTGTTCTGGTATCTAGTCTGAAATCTCAACATTATGGGATCCAGTGGGAGTGCTCCTTTGAAAATTTGATCCATCAAAGCTTTGCTTGCCTGACTCGGTTGCACGCCCCCTTTAAGAATGACCTGATGGATGATTTTATCCAGCCGCCAGACATATGTGGACAATTCTTCTCCTTCCTTTTGATAGGTGTGAGAGAACTTGTGAATAAGTTCGGCACAATCCTCCACTCCTCCGAAATTTTCCTGTAAAGCTTCTAGATACTCTACAGCAGTGCAGCCGGGCTTGTCCCTTTTCAGATTTCGAATGACCTCTGAAGCAGGACCTCCTAGGCTCTCGATCAGCCTTTGTCTCTTCATGGTGTCAGCAACTTCCCATTCTTCCACTGCCTGCACTGCCTGATCTATCCAAGTCTCAAAGTCCTCTTCTCCAGTTGGCAGCAGTGTCTGGATCCATATTTAACCCTTTAAATGCGGTTTTTCCAGAGACTGGATCCCGGAAACGAGCCCCCATGTGTAGCGCTCACTCCCGGAGGAGCCGCTGAAAATTGAACCACGGGTCAGTCTCCCCGCACTAGGGAATAAATATGCTCCAACACAGTTGTGAGTTTTTATCATTTAAATAATTTACTAAAATAATGAGCAGATATTGAGACACGGTATTCACAGATATATTACAGTATTTTCGTATCGCGGTAAAACGCGTGGCGGAAAAGAAACGAAACACGAGGCTTCGTATTTCGGAAAATAAAATATTCGTAATCGAACAGAAAATAAAAGCAGTTGCACGGATATACGAAAAAGGAACACGTAGCGGAACCCAAAAATACAATCTCTTCGTATTACGACAAACGCGCAGCGGAAAAGAGGAAAATATATTCGGAACGTATCTTTACTCTTGTTCCGATACGCAACAAAAATGAGTCCTGCACAGGTTAAGTCCCGGAATGTGAAAGGTGTGTATGTGTGTGTATGGTACCCGGGTACTATTCAACTGGCCAGTGAATTTACTTAAAGAATCTCTTCGACTAGTCAAGTTGGGGCCCTGTGGACTTTAAGAAGGAAAACAGCAGCGAGTTCTTTATTTACAGTACAGCCTTGGAGGCCTCTCACCCATCCGACGGTTGCTTTAGGCTCCGCTGACCCAGGACGTCTCTCCGCTCGATATTGACTGGGGATACTAGCGGCCGGATCCGTTGTCTGACTTTCTGCAGCTTGTCCACGACTTGTCCAACTCACCGCCTGCTCTCCGTATTCGGTCAACTCGCGGCAACTCCTTACTCGAGGTCTTGGGTCTCTTAGATCTGCAGCAATCTCGGGAACTTGAAGCGTTCTCCTTCTCTTCAGGCTGAATGTCCAATAAATGACTCTGACAGGTCTCGCTCAGGCTCTGGCTTAGGCCCTCTTGCGATGTCTCTCACTGCGTCTATCTCCTCTGACTCCCTGGCGCGCTCTGGAACTTTCTCCACGAGGCAGAGGATGTAAGTCTCCAGTCCCCACCCACTTCCTGTCTTCCTGCAAAGCATGCCGGGCGTTGTAGTCCCAATGTCCAGTATCTGATCGCGATAGTCTCCATCTTGTGGCCAAAAATAGGTACTGCCACAACAAGATGATTTTTCTACACAGCGCTACACTAGTTTATACACCTATTACTATGCCGCACAGATGGCCCAGGTGGTAGCCTGGCACTCGCAACCACACACTCGGCGCTGGGTGGCGTTAGAGAATGCACTGATGTATCCAGACTCTCCTAGCATGTGGATCTGGGTTCCTAGAGGAGATAGACCCCTGCTCCGAACGATATGCCCCTCGATTTTGAACTCTATGCGAATCTGGAACAAGATAGCTGAAAAATGCGAACTGACATGCCTTCCCTCCCCCCTCACGCCATATCTCCGTAACAGATCCTTCCGGCCGGGAGTGGCTCAACGCCGGTTTGCCTCATGGACCGGTCCGGACTTACGCCGCCTGCGATCTCTGTGGTGTAACGGCTCGTTTGTGGACGTCAAGGCCTCCAATCCTGGACTCTCTTTTTCTACAATGGATCGCTTCCATGTATTACAATTACGGACATGGGCCTCGCTGGCGCAGAATCAGAGAGCGGCTCAATCTACTTTGACCTCATTCGAACGCATGTGCGTGGGCGGCAAGTACCCCAAAGGTCTCATTTCCACATTGTATAACTCTTTGTCTGTTCTGTTAGATTGGAGGGAGCTCAACTACGTAAGGACCTGGGAGAGAGATATTGGACGCTCCTTGGATCTACAGGAATGGCTCGATATCTGGGAGGCTTCTAGAAGGGTGACTGTGTGCACTTCCCTACAGGAACAATCCTTTAAGACTCTAATGCGATGGTATCTCACTCCTCAGCAACTATCCCGAATGCAACGAACCTCCACAGGTCTCTGTTGGCGAGGTTGTGGGAGGGACGGTACGATGTACCATATGTGGTGGACGTGTCCCCACATTCGAGACTTCTGGTCCATGGCTCTGCAATTATGTTCCGATGTTCTGGGAGTTCGGATACCCCGGGACCCCTGGTCGTGCCTCTTATCCAAACCCCTAGACGATCTGACCATCCCAACCAACAAGCTACTCGCGAAACTTTTTCTGGCAGCGAGGCTGGTACTGGCGACCCATTGGCAGTCTCCTACTGGCCCGCCTCATGGTCAGGTGAAAAGCAAAATAAGGGAGATTAGAACCATGGACGAAATGACCGCCACTACACATGACTGTTTCTCTTCGTACTTGAAGGTGTGGTTGCCGTGTCTCGCATTTGATGTGTAGGCGGGTCGTCGCGTGCCCTTGAGACATATTACAGGTTTCACACTGGGGTCCTACCTGACAGGAGTACCATCCCCCTCCCCCCTGGTTTTTTCCCCCCCTTTTCATACTCCTCCTTTTCTTCCCCCCTCCATCTTCCCTTTTCTTTCACCCCCCTCTCTTCTTCTTCTCCTTCCTCTTCTTTTTCCTCCACTTCTTCTTCTGGTTTGTTTCTATGGCCTTATTTTAGTCTTCCTAAGCTTCTACAAAAATAGGACCCTGATACTGTTTATCCTTGGAAATGGCTATCCTTTACTCGGTCCTTAAAAACTGGGAACCTGGCTCTGCTTGGCAGCTTTGGTTGTTGACGACTGTATATTGCTACCTGCTTGGTATTTTTTGTACTATGTGCTTGGTTCCTTCAATAAAGAAATTTTAAAAAAAATCACATTCCATAGCCACACATCCTCTTGAAGGAAGCTGATGTGCACATAGTATGAAAACTTAAAAAGGGGATCATATTGACTTAAATATGTATTTGAATCACAGCATATATATATTCATACAGGAAATTAAAAGATAATTATTTTCAGGCGGCAGTGCACCGAAATGTCAGTGAAATGTCCAGATGATTGATGGTTTCATTCGGCAGGTTTAATCAGGTGAATCCCATAGGTTTCAATGTAAAAAATATTCCCCGTTTTTATTAAACCGTTTATTCTTTTAGGCTACGATCAGACGAGCGCGTTTTCTACGGACGCACTTTTTGACAGACGCAGTAGCGGCCACACAGTCAGTTTTTGTGACTGATGTTATTTTTGACGCTGTAGGAGGGAAAAGAAATTAAAATGAAAAATCATTTTGTCCGTCAAAAATGCTGGACGTATAAATGCAGTCCGTCTGACCACGTTCCATCACTCACACAATAAAGCTATGCAGATGTTGCGGACGTGGCACACTATGCACGTCCGTCCTAGTGGTTCGAAGTTCTTGCTAACTTGCATTTGTTTGCCGCGTCCGTAGTGCGTCGTACTTCGTGTGTGGGCCTTCATTGGTCAGGATTATCGGCTACCACAGACGTACTAAAGTGCGGCTACACGGATGTTAACACTGCGTTCGTCTGACCCCAGCCTTAATTTGCACCAAAAAGGCTCTATAAATCTTTTAGGCATTCCGAGGATCTCCAACAATAAAGACTTAAAGATGGTTTGGTGCCGTTTATATAATAGGCACCAAAAAATGTGAGTAACCTTCAAATTTTTTACTTCTGTGTTTGTACTAAAACAGTCTACACATAGCGCCTATTTTCTTCTCTCGAGTAATCAACACCCAGGTGCACCAATTCCTGTTTCAAGCAACGCCTAGGAGAATCAAGTGCCAGCGCCCAATACCAACCTTCATTCTGTTTTTGGTGGATTTGGGGATTTGCTGCTACAGGCAGCTGCACCTATGAACTTGGCGAAGATTTATGTAATCATGTATCTATTTTATCATCACTAGTTTTTCACGATTATTAATAATTTACCCACTGATTTACCTGTGATTTATTCTGAGGATTTAAATCGTCATATCACTAACACTGTAGCAAATACATCTATATACATAGATTTTTAGTCACCTTATATCAATTATTTCACCACTAGAGGGCATTAACACCCCATGTAAATTGAATGAATGGATCACTGTTTAATTGTCATAGATTGGAAAATTAGAACATTATTCACTTTAAGCTGTAATATTAAATAACACCTTTATCACTTTCTACACTAAAATAATTTATGTGAATTTTTGTATATAGTAATTCTATACAATATTCCGTTTATATTTTATTTCTTTCATTTTGGAAGTCCTGCCCGGCACTTTAATTATAAGTAATTCATGATAAATTTATATCCATAATTAATCCGGTTCACAAACCAATTCACTCTAATATAAATAATAGACCCATCAGCGGGGCCAAACACAATACACCTATATGGTTTCAGTCTTACTCCCTTTTATTTTCTACAAGAAAATCCATTTATTAACGCATTTTACCATTCGTATTTCTTTCCAGAGGTCGATATAGATTTTTCCATTAAAAGGAATAGCTGTGATAGCCGATATCTGATCTGAATCAAAATGCCAGTAACACCAGGGCTGAATTTCCCAAAAAAAATCTAATAATTGAAGCCCTGTTATCGAATGAGGAGATGCCAGCTGGGTGGAGTAGAGGTAACATCACTGCTCTGCGTGGAGAGAGCCTGTGGAGACACGGGTTTGATCCTGGCAAGAGCACCTCTCCAGTAAGTGTCTTTGTGCAAGACACCTAACGGTACCTACTCGCCACCCAGGACATACTTGAAAACGAGAGAAATCTCAATGTATCCTTCCTGGTAAAATCCTTTCTCAAAAAAAATTTGTATACCTTGATTTAGTCAAGTGGCTAGCTTCGGCAGACTAAAGACTGTCATCTGTTTGTGCTTCCAAGTGATGCTCATTAAGCACAGTTTCAGGTCTCACTTGTGAGTTCCAATATGGATTTTTAATAATGAATGTGCACCATATGTTTATCTCCTTCAGGATTCTGTTTTTTAGCGCCATACAAAGAGAAAAATACATTGAACATTTTAGGAACCTTAATGGCAAGAGACTCAAATGTGTATGTTGTTTAATCTCTATGAAATTCATATAAAGTATATAACAATACACTCCACTTTTAATTAATTGATACATTTACACTGTAGTAATCATTAGATTTCATGTTATGCGGCTTTAGTTTAGATGAATACTTTCCATAGTCAGCACAGATGAATTGCATTGCTTCTGTATCAATAATTTTATGTGAGGCAAAAATCTGAGGACAGGATGAAACATTTACCACATTCAGTGCATTAAGAGCTTCTCACCTGTATGAGTCCTCACAGGCACAACAAAATATTCCTCAAATTATTGCCCATTAAAAGCATGTCTTTTATCCTGTGTGAATCATTTGATGTGCTTTAAGAGTGGAGGCCCGACTGCAACATTTCCCACATTCGGCACATTTAAAATTACCTTTTTCATGTGTGAGTCCTTTTATGTTTCGTAAGAGTTGATGCCCGGGCAAAACAATTCCCACATTCAGTGCATTTAAATGGTTTTTCGCCTGTGTGAACCCTTTTATGGATTGCAAGTTGTGAGGCCGCTGTAAAACCTTTTTCACATTCACTGCAATTAAATGGTCTTACTCCTGTGTGAATCATTTTATGAGCTGCAAGATTTGAGGACCTGCTAAATGATTTCCCACATTCAGTGCAAATAAATGGTTTTTCTCTTGTGTGAATCATTTTATGAGCTGCAAGATTTGAGGCCTGGCTAAAACCTTTCCCACATTTAAGACATTTAAATGGTTTTTCTCCCGTGTGAATCCTTTTATGAATTGCAAGATGTGAGGCTGCTGTAAACCCTTTTTCACATTCACTGCAATTAAATGGTTTTACTCCTGTGTGAATCATTTTATGAGCTGCAAGATTTGAAGCCTGGCTAAAACCTTTCCCACATTCAAGACATTTAAATGGTTTTTCTCCCGTGTGAATCCTTTTATGGATTGCAAGACGTGAGGCTGCTGTAAAACCTTTTTCACATTCACTGCAATTAAATGTTTTTTCTCTTGTATGAATCATTTTATGAGCTGCAAGATCTAACGCCTGGATAAAATCTTTCCCACATTCAAGACATTTAAATGTTTTTTCTCTTGTGTGAATCATTTTATGTGCTGCAAGATTTGATGCCTGGCTAAAACCTTTCCCACATTCAAGACATTTAAATGGTTTATCTCCCGTGTGAACCCTTTTATGGATTGCAAGATGTGAGGCTGCTGTAAAACCTTTTTCACATTCACTGCAATTAAATGGTTTTACTCCTGTGTGAATCATTTTATGAGCTGCAAGATTTGAGGCCTGGATAAAGCCTTTCCCACATTCAAGACATTTAAATGATTTTTCTCCTGTGTGAATCATTTTATGTGTTGCAAAAGTTGAGTGGCAGGTAAAACATTTCCCACATTCAAAGCATTTAAACGGTCTTTTTCTTGTGTGAATCCTCTGATGCTTTTTAAGAGCAAAAGTGTTTGTAAAATGTTTCTCACATTCAGGGCATGAGAATTGTTCTTCTGTGTAAACATTTTGGTATTTAGATGCTGACTCAGTAGAATAAATTGGTTCTTCTCTGCAATTTGTTTCAGTCTTCACAAGGTCAGTCTCAAAAGTTGAGATGTTCCCCATTTCAGAAGGTGGCATTGAATTACCCGTGTAAACTGAATCATAAATAAGACCAGTATAATATAGACTTTGATTTGGCTTTATGGATTCTATTAAAACCTCGCTAGGATTTATTTCCATGACATTTGTATTGCCTTTTAAATATTCTTCAGACTTATCAGGTGTGCATTCTGCCGGCGTCTGTCTTGGAGGTGTAGAAATCTCTTTGTATGTGACAATTCCATATTTCCATATGGGTGATTCCTTCTTAATATCAGTAGATGGATATTCAGTCTGTGTATGTTCTGGGGAAGAATAAATGTCTGGATAGAAGATATTGTCTTCTCTATGTGAATCTGATTCAGCTCCTGTATCAGTAGAGGTATATTGTGTCTGTGTATGTTCTGTGGGTTTATATAGGTCAGTGTCTGTGAGATTTTCTTCTTCACTGGAGACCGGTTCCTCCTTAATATCAACAGGAAAATATTCTGTATATTCTGCGTTTGGATAAATGTCTTTCTCTGAGAAATATCTTTCTTCAAAGGTCAGAGGTTCTGCCTCTGTGGATGTTACAGAATCAACTCTCCCTTTTCTTGCCTTGTTCAAATATTTCTCTCCACCACTTGGTATATATTCTGTTCCAAAATCAGAAAAAGAAACTGGCGGGTGCGATTCACCAGATACAGATTTACCTGTGGGAAGTGGAAAATCACATTAACACGTGAGAAGGTAAAGAACAAGTCTATTAGACAAAACAGCTCACATTTCAGTTTAATATTTGTAAACATTTCTCTAGTGTTGTACACAAAAATTATGAGAATGAAACCTTCACTTACCAAGTACAACGATTGGCTGGTGATCCTCCATCAAGATGTCCTTGTAGAGATCCCTGTGTTCTTCTAAATACTCCCACTCCTCCATGGAGAGATAGACAGAGACATCCTCACAGCGTATAGAAACCTGACGAACACAATGACACAGTCACCATCCATGCAAATCAAAAGTGCCGCGTTCATCCATAGGTGGGAGCCGGTGGCCTACTCACCCAGCGAGGTCACCACCAGGAGAAAGGGTGCTGCAGCCCCAAACAACTGAAATATGGAAAAAGTAGCAGGAGCCTCAAGCAGAGCATGGTGCTGGTAAAGTACCTGTGGGGTTGCGCTCCCCTCCAATAAACTTTACCAGCACCATTCTCTGCTTGACGCTCCTGCTACTTTTGCCATATTACAGTCACCATCCAGACACATACCATGGTGTTACCTTATAATGTCCCATTCCCAGCAGCCTCACCTCTCCAGTCAGCAGACGGATGATCTTATTGATCAGTTCCAGGATCTTCTCATTGTTTTGCTCATGGATTCCTGAGTGAGGTAGAGGCTCCGTATTGAAGCTTTGGGTCCTGCAGTATCCTCCTTCCGATATTTGGTGACGGCTGTTGTCAGTGACGATCTCCTGGATCTTCACCACCATATGACCCTAAACATTGAAAGTGACATTATAGAGAGGTTTACCTTTTAGGGGTGTAATCCTGCATAAACCCTGTGATCCCCCAATCCTTTTGTTGATATAACACTCTCTGCTCTTTCAAAGTGTGCTGTATGATATGCTGGAACATTCCTTTACATATGAGACGGGTTAAGATGAATCTACTACTGATCTGCCTCTGAAATGTCTCCTGGGCCAAACAGCTCCAGCGTTATTTAATATCATCAGTAATATGTGAATTTCATAGAATCTCTTACCTCTCCAGTCAGCAGAAAGATGATCTCCAGAGTTAGATCCAGGATCTTCTGGGTCAGCGGATCCCTGGCTTTGTCTTTATTCATTATCACGGTTTACTTGGACACCCAGCTCTTGTGAAAAGGAACGATTAGAGGGAGCACAAGATTTCTGAAATTAGAGAGAAACATTTAGCTCTGATTCACATCCTGACCCCTCCCACCCCACATTATGCCAAGACAAAAATATGGAGAATAAAAAAAATAATAAAAAAAACAACATCCCTACTCCACCCTCACCTCTCAGTCTCACAATTGTAGACCCCATAGATATACCTGGCACTTGGTGGCTGCTTTTAGGTGCTGTAGATGTGGAAAATGGAGGCTTGGCTGATCACATCACTGAACGGTCTCATATCCACAAGTAAGAGAGGTTTGAGACATGCTGCTACTGCAGCAAAAATTTTGTTGATCCTCCAATAAAACTTACAACCATAGAGTGTCTGCTCCTCTCTTGCTTCATATTGAGGATTTATGGAGTTTGTCATGCAGGGACTGGCTGCTTCCTATACTTCTGGACAATCTTACCTTGATTCAGTAAGTGCTGTGTGCACGGCTTGATTTTATTTATTTATTTAATTTATTTGCAAAGTTTTTTTACCAGGAAGGATACATGGAGATGTCTCTCATTTTCAAGTATGTCCTGGGTTCAAGAACATTGAATTTTTACAGTCGTTACAGAAATACAAAAGTAATAAATGCAAGATATTAAAAACAAAACACAAATATACAGATTTACACAGAAAATAAATATGTAAGTAATATAGTCACTATGTTACATGTTTACAGGTGCATTCTGTATTGAGGTATGTTAATACGGAGCTCTTAAGGAACTTTAGACTGGGGGAAGATTTGATGGCGTCTTGAAGGTTATTCCATAACTGCGGTGCTCTGTAGGAAAATGAGGGCCGAGACACTTTCTTTTTGTATTGCGGTATTGCAAGTAAGGTGCTGGTCCTGGATCGGAGGTTATAGGATCAGGGAACTGCTAGAAACATAGAAAAATGTCGGCAGATAAGAACCTTTCGGCCCATCTAGTCTGCCCAATTACATGGATACTTTACCTGGATTTATCTTTTGTTTAGGATAGCCTTATGCCTATCCCATGCTTGCTTAAATTCAATTACTGTTTTGGCCTCTACCACTTCTACTGGAAGGCTGTTCCATGTATCCACCACCCGCTCAGTAAAGTAATGCTTCCTGATGTTACTTTTAAACCTTTGCCCCTCTAATCTAAGACTATGTCCTCTTGTTTTGCTACTTTGTTTCCTTTTAAATATACTCCCTTCCTCTACCTTGTGGATTCCCTTTACGTATTTAAATGTTTCTATCATATCTCCTGTCTCGTCTTTTTTCCAAGCTGTACATGTTAAGATCATTAAGCCTTTCCTGGTAACTTTTCTCCTTCAAGCTGTACACCATTTTAGTAGCCCTTCTCTGAACTCTCTCTAAGATGTCTATATCCTTCTGGAGATACGGTCTCCAGTACTGCACACAGTACTCCAAGTGAGGTCTCACCAGTGCTCTGTACAGTGGCATGAGCACTTCCCTTTTCCTACTGCTAATACCTCTCCCTACACAACCAAGCATTCTGCCAGCATTTCCTGCTGCTCTATTACATTGACTACTTACCCTTAGATCCTCTGAAATAATGACCCCTAAATCCCTTTCCTCAGATGTTGAGGTTAGGACTGTATCAAATATTCTATATTCAGCCCTTGGTTTTTACGTCCCAGGTGCATTATCTTGCACTTATCCACATTAAAACTCAATTGCCACAGCTCCGACCATTTTATTAGTTTACCTAAATCATTTGTCATTTGGCTGATCCTTCCAGGAACGTCAACCCTGTTGCAAATCTTTGTGTCATCAGCAAAAAGACATACTTTTCCATTAATACCTTCTGCAATATCACTAATAAAAATATTAAAGAGAATGGGTCCAAGTACTGACCCCTGAGGTACCCCACTGGTAACAAGACCTTGCGCCGAATAAACTCCATTTACCACAACCCTCTGTTTGCCTGTCTCTCAGCCACTGCCTAATCCATTCAACAATATTGGAATCCAAGCTCAAAGATTGCAATTTATTGATAACGATATAGCGGAAGTAAGAAAACTTCCAAAGGGAGGGGATAACCCAAAAATTCAATTTAGAAAAACGAAAAGAACAACTTCATTTAAGACAATAATGTAAACAATCCACACAAAAATACATAACAAAAATATTAAAATACACAAATAGGAATATGGATTATACGTTCTAGTATATCTTAGATTAGGACCACCACATGCACCGCCTAATAAGGGAATATAATGGGTTAAAGACCCCAATTCATGGTAGTACATGCGAATAATAAGGCTATATGAAGGTGGTCAAGAAAATCGAAGGAAGGAGGGTTTTAACCTGTATGTATAGAGGTATCTGTATAAATATCGGGTGTGGATATACAGCTCCAACTGTTATAGTAAACAGAAGTATGACCAAACAGTATATAGAAATAGCGGTCCAGAGACCTAAATAGTAAAAAACCATCAGTAAGTATACCAATTTATAAGGATATCAATAGAAGAGCATGAGCGGACGCATATGCTAACATCAAATTTTAGCTGAACCATAAATGTATCAGCGTATCATATGCATACATGTATATCAAATGGACAATGGAGTAAGGCTGACATATAATGTCAAGAGCACAGGCGTATAGTCATATGGGCCCACCAAGGCTTAGTGAGATAGATTGAATGCTGTTAACCTTGCACAGAACCATATAGCGGTCGGTGTGGCCCCGCCAAGGAGACTCATTAGCTTAATTAACACACAATTTCTTTTGTACATTTAAACATGCAGAAACCCAATAAGGGAACTTACTATGATTAATTGAAGCGCTGTTATATCTTACACATATACATACAGAGCAATAGCCCAACCAAAAAACTCCATTTGAATTGATGCGTTATTTATCCTATGTAATATATCAGTATGTGACCCAGCCACAATAGTTCGTTGTTTAGATGGTCAGAAAAAAGGTCTGCTTCATTGACAATTAGTTCATCTTGTGCACCAACATACAGGAGCCCGACCGGAAATCCTAATTTAGAACACTAGTCGTTCCTCATTATTGTGCCTTTACAATTTAGCACCTCAAGTATCTGTTTTCAATAGTGCAACAGTTCATAATATGATCTAATTTCGTACTCAATAATTATTTAGCTACTGTAGCACTGGTTTACAACCACATTAGCACATATATTTGGCTGTATTAGAACTATGCCAATTGGTAGTGACGCTTTCAGCTAGCATTAGGGGTAATTTTATATACATATGCCCCACAAGACAGTATGCTAATTGGTAGTGACGCTTTCTGCTCGCATTAGGGGTTATTTCATATACACATGCCCCATAGGATAGTATAAATTGGTTAAGACAGCGATCATTGTTATCCCATATAATTTAGTGAATCCATTGATGCTCCAATAAGAAATGAATGCTGTATTAAAGAAGGAGCTTATTTAATGGTTTTCTCACTAGTTCTACTTATCATTAATTGTTATAACCACTCCCTGAGGTAATCTACCCATTAATCATTGTGGTTATATTGATTTTAAATCATGTCCAATTGTTTTGTGTTGTCCTTTAATAACCTTCTTAAGGGTTAATGTTTAAACGTTTAATAAAGCATTTAATGTTCATTTTTATGTCCTAGCCGGTCACCTCTAGCTTAGAGGTCTCTTTTCATTGACAATTAGTTCATCTTGTGCACCAACATACAGGAGCCCGACCGGGAATCCTAATTTAGAACACTATTTGTCTTGTATTCATCAATATAACGACAAAATGGCCCAGCCAAAAAACTTCATTTAGTTTAATTCGAAAATACGCTTTTTATCTTGCGTATCTATATGCAGCCCAGCCGAAAATTCGTTTAGATGGTACGCTATTGGCCTTATCCATACGCATATAACCATGTTTATTCAGATCATACAATAGTCTGCACATAAGCATATGAAAACGAGGCCCCGCCAAAAAGACTTCAAGAGGTTAAATTAACCATATAGCCATATAACGTTTATGAAGAAAATGGTATCCTAAGGCGCTGTGCGGGGTTGAGATTTTCTTTGGTGGTTGTATGGTGTTTAACTGTGCGGGTGTGCTGCCAACTTAGGGGTGGTTGCAGAGCCTTGTTGCTGCTACAGGTTAATTGGAGGAAAAAGTGTTGGGTACCCCTTTGTCAGGCGCTACTCGCTGGTTATGTCTGTTATAGTAGTGATGCAATCGCTCTTTGGAATTTTGTATAGCGACACTCTACAGGGAATGTCGACAATATAGTATGGTATAACAATGGGATATTGATTAAGCTGTTGCACAACCAATGTGACATATAAAAAAGTGCAAAGAGGAATCCCTGGCAGAGCGCAACAGACAGAGCAGCATCCGTCACCGCACTAGCGTAAGTGTATCAATCATTACTCTCTGCTATATCTGACAGACTCGGACGCATCCTTAATCCCTTCTCTCTTTCTCGGAGGAATATTGAAGGGACGAGAAAAGCGGAAGCAGTCAAGATCAGAAGGACTTACTCGATTACAAAGAGAAAATTTAAATTTATTTTTCCTTTTTTTATCCCCCTTTTTCTATTCCCTTTTTTGTGCAATATATAAGACTTTGTTTTTAAAGACTGCCATATATAAAACTGTGTTTTTTTAAAGACTGTCATACGTCACCCCCAACACCAGGGGGTGCATATTCCCAGTAGGAATATATACTTTATTTTTTTGCACTTTTTTATATGTCACATTAAGCTGTTGCACAACCAATCAATATCCCATTGTTATACCATACTATAGTGTCGACATTCCCTGTAGAGCGTCGCTATACAAAATTCCAAAGAGCGACTGCATCACTAATATAACGTTTATGGGGGGGCGTGGCTGGCCGCGTGTGGAAGCAGAGGTGTTTGTGCTGAGCTCCGCTCATGAAAGCTGTCTGTGGCGATATTTGACCCGCATCCTCGATTGAATTGCCCCCCTTGGGGAGTCCCGGCGTGGCTGGCCATCGGGTGCAGTGCCATGGAGCCGCTTAGGTCCCCCCTCCAGGGCCCAGCGGAGATTGGGGCCCCGTTTCCTGGCGGGAGAGCGAGTCCGGTGGCCATTTTGAGGCCCACTACCTCGCAGAGTTTTGGGCCATTCCTCACCTTCCTTTCCTCCCTCTGTGCGGCTCCGCCTGAGCGACTGGCGGACGCGGGCTTGGAGGATGGAGGGCCCCTGTCCTCTGCACGCTGCTGCTGACCCGGTGGTGGAGCAGGTGGGGGAGCGCGCGGAATGGAGGCGTCTGATGCGTGCCCTCACCAGCGGAGAGGAGGCGGCTGCCCTTGTGGACCCTGGGGACTACCTGGTGCGGAGAGTGGAGGTCGGGGGAGGCCCGTTGATGTGCGGCCTCTGGAGTGGCTCGTCGGCGGTCTGTCGACTAGGATGGGACCCAGAAAGGAAGGCCCCAATTGCGACCTGGATGTTGAAGACCCTACCTGAAGATTGTGGGGAGAGTTTCCTTGTTTTGGCAGTGGCTCGTGGTGGTGGAAGAATGGGGAGGCTGGCCGTGCAGCAGACTTTGGTAAAGGTCCGCAAGATGTCTGCTATTGATCCCCCAGCGCAGTTGGAGACACATCCTGTTTGCTGGATCATGCGAGAGGTACCTGGACTTGGCAAGGTGGCATACCCTGCCTTTTTTGCTGGATACAGGGTGAGATGTCTCCTGATATGATCCTACTCACTATCCCCCCCATTCTGAAACGCTTTGAACTTTGCTGAGATAATTAATTTTTTTCTTTTTTTTCTTTTTTGTTGCTTGCCCACACGCTGAGACTTTTTATTTCTTTTATTTTTTGATGAGACCCCCCTATTATTTGGGGATGCTTTTATAGACTCCCAGCTGCCTTCAGAAGATACCTCCGTATTTTTCTGCAGAGTGTTTTGCGGTACCACTACCCCCATCTCTATTGTATGTTATTATTCGCTGAGACCCCTCTATGTGAGGATGCTTAGATTATTTTTCTGATGCCTTTTGTTTTATCGCTGAGTTTTCCCTATGCAGTTGCCGTTTCTCTTTTATTATTATTATTTTGTATTTCATTTAATGACTTGTTATGGCCCTGCGAGGCCATTTTCCGCAGTTGATTTGTCTGACTCTGCAAAAATTCTAAAATAAAGAATTAAAAAAAATATAACGTTTATGGCCCGGCCAAACAACAAACTTCGTATAGTGAATTTTGATATAAATATTGCAAGATTTTACAACTGAAGAGATTATAACTGGTTGATTTGCGGCATAGGTACATATACACAGTGGCCACGCCACATGACCACCAAAAAGATTACCAGAAACATATAAAAAATGAAATAATCATAGTGTCTGTTAAGGACAGAGTATCATACTCAAGAGTAGAAACTCAACGCGTTTCACCCGTTTCCAATCACGGCTTCATCAAGAGTATGATACTCTTCTCTGAGTATGATACTCTATTCTTTTTTTTTTTTTTTTTTTGTAAATATCATTTTATTAAGTTTTCAGAGAAAATGATAATAGGACACGCAGGTCCAAACAGTGGCAATATATCGTAAGGATGCAAAGTTATAAGTAAATAAAAGAGGGTAGACATGCAAGTCTGACATATAGTATAACAGGGCACGCAGGCTCCCAGGCGGATTCAAAGGGTGGGGAAGCTAGGGTGATAAAACAGAGAGAACGAAAACCAGGTGATCACAGTCTGGGGAGGGAAGAGAGCATAAATTCTACTCAGGCATAGGTGTGGGAAGGGCAGGGACTGACGGGACCGGACCCAGGCGGGCGAGAAAGGCTGATGAAGTGGACAGTGTGTGCCATTGGGACCAAATTGAGAGGTATCGAGGAAGTTGATCAGTGGCCGACATATATAAATGTTCCACCGCCCTAAGGTCCTCCATCCGGCGGAACCATTCCCGCAGAGGTGGTGGGGCAATCTGTTTCCAGTACAGGGGGATCAGGCTCTTAGCAACATTCAATATGCGGGCCAGTATGGTCTTTATGTAAGACGCTATAGACATATAGGTATGGTGAAGCAGCATAGAAGCCGGGGTAAAAGGTGGTGGGGTGAATAGCAAATCACTGGCGATGGAGTGGAGACTCAACCAAAATGGGCGTATCTGGGGACATTCCCACCACAGGTGGATAACCGAGCCCAGGGCCCCGAAGCAGCGCCAACAATCTGGGGAGATGTCCGGGGAGTAGGTGTGTAAGCGGATAGGAGTATAGTACCACAGTGTGAGCAGTTTATAAGCAGTTTCTTGGGTTCTGCTGTCCGCAGAACATCGGTGTGTCAGCTCACATATGTCGGACCACTGTTCCTCTGTGAACGTGCATTCCAACATCATTTCCCATTTACCCATGAATGCTGGGGGGATCGTGGAGGATGCGTCTCGTAGAAGGGTGTATATTAGAGACACCCCATTGGATAGGGGAGAGGGAGATGCACAACTACGTTCAAGGTGTGTAAGGGGACGGGTCAGCATGTGAGGTCTCAGTGCACGACGGAGACAGTTAGTGACCTGACGATATTTAAAGTGGTGCAAAAAGGTAGGCGGTCTATCCTCCAGCAGAGAGCCGAGGGGTATGGCACCCGAACTAGTGAGGAAGTGGTGGACCCTGGGAATGGGGGTAGTAGTCAAGGCCACTAACGATCTTGGTCCCAAATGTGACAGAATCCATCGTAATATGTGATCGGGGTCATCGGGGAGGGGGTAGGTCGTCAGGCCTGAACGAGTCGCTTCCCTATGCCAACACCGTAGGGTGGTCGTTGTGAACGGTGATGTGCGCACCAATCGCATGCCCCGTGAGCGAGGCAGCCACGGGAGAACCGCTAATGGGACCTCCAGCATCGTTTGCTCCACAGACTTCCACCTCTTCACCACCCCCTCCCTGGTCCATTCCGCCGCCCGCAAAATGTGGCAAGAGGCGTAATAGCGGGGGAAATCCGGAACCCCCAACCCCCCTCGAAGTCTAGAACGTGTCATGGTGTCATAACTGATTCTTGGCCTAGCGCGACGCCATATATAGGATATCACCAGTGAGCGCAGAGTAGCAAAAAAGGAGCGGGGAATGGTAATAGGCAGCGTTTGGAACAGGTAGAGAAGACGGGGGAGGATATTCATTTTGAGGACGGAGACCCTCCCTAGCCATGAGATGTGGGGGTAGTCCCATGCCCTAAGGTCGCGGCGGAAAGTTGCCATCAACTTGGCGAAATTCGTTTCGTATAAGCGGGACCAGTCCACAGTCAACCACACTCCCAGATACTTCAGTCGGGATCCCGCCCAACGAAAGGGCAGCGTATGGCGCATGGAGACTACCCTGTGCGATGGGACCGAAATGTTTAAGATAGAGGACTTCGAAAATTAATCTTGAGATTAGCTAGTTTACGATATTCCTCAAAGACCGATAAGATGTTTGGGAGAGAGATCAATGGGTTAGAGACAAAGAAGAGAAGGTCGTCTGCGTATGCCGCCACCTTATGTGTTTCCGCCCCCCCCCCGCAACCCCTGAGATATCCGGGTGTTGGCGAACCGCCTCTAAAAAGGGTTCTAAAGAAAGAATGAAAAGGAGAGGTGAGAGGGGGCAACCCTGACGCGTACCATTGCATATAGGGAAGCTATCAGTAAATGCACCATTAACGCAGACCCTTGCCGAGGGGCCCGTGTACAGCGCCTGTATCCAGGAGCGGAGCAGGGGTCCCAATCCGAGGTGGCGGAGCGTGGCGAAAAGGAAGTCCCAGCCCACCCTGTCGAACGCTTTTTCTGCGTCCGTTGACAGGAGTGCAAGGCCTCCCTGGACTTTAGGGGCTGCATGTATAATGTGAAGAGCGCGTATCGTGTTATCTCTGGCCTCTCTGTGCGGTACAAATCCCACTTGGTCTAAATGTATCAGCGACGGGATGTATGGATTCAGGCGAGTCGCTATAATTTTGGCAAACAGCTTCACGTCACAATTAAGAAGGGATATCGGCCTGTAGCTAGAGCACTGTTCCCCATCTTTCCCTTCCTTTGGGATCAAGACTATGTTGGCCATTAAGGATTGAGTGGGTAAGGGTTTCGTCTCACGCAGGGAGTTAAAGGCCTGTAAAAAGTGTGGAGAGAGGACATCAAAAAAATGTTTGTAATACCGAGTCGGGAAGCCATCTGGTCCCAGGCATTTGCCCGATTGTGTGGACTTGATGGCCAGGCTCAATTCCTCTACAGTGATTGGCTCATCCAGGAGCTCAGCTGTGTTCGCCGAGACTTTACGTCGAAGATAGCGGGTGAGGTAATTGTCAATGTCTAGGCGGATTTGCGCCCGTGCCTCCTCCGTAGGGGAGCCAGGGACTGCGTAGAGGGATTTATAGTAATCTGTAATGGATTGCATAATTTGTGTGGGGAGGTGATGCAAATTGCCTTTCTTGTCTCTAATGGTAGGGATATATGTTGCAGCACGTCTTTTAGCCAGTTGCCTGGCCAAAGTCGACCGCTCTTGTTGCCATGTACGTGAAAGAACGCCTGAGAGCGGAGTAACGCTCTATGATGCCTAGTGTGCATGAGATCGGCCAGGGAGCGTCTCAGGGCTGTCAGAGAGGTGAGTAGGGCAGGGTCCCCCGTCTGTTTATGTTGAAGCTCTTTTTTGTCAATCTGGGCATAAAGATCCAAAATTTGGGCCTCCCTACGTTTTTTAATTGCCGAACCCACGCTAATGTAGTAACCTCTCAACACACACTTATGCGCCTCCCATACCGTGGCCGGGGGTATCTCTGGATCAGTGTTTTCTACAAAAAATTGTTCCATGACTATTCTGCTTTCAGCCAAAAGCGTCGGATCCGCCAAGTGTGCGTCGTTCAGGCGCCAGTTTGCGGTCGACGGGCGAAAGGTCGGGGATTTAAAAGTTACACGGGGGCATGGTCCGACCAAGTTATATTACCTATTGTTGCAGAGAGGAGGAGGGGAGGTGGTAGAAAGGAAGAAAAACATAATCAATACGGGAGTAAGATGTAGATGTGTGCGCGTAAAAGGTATAGTCCCTGTCTGTGGGGTGAAGAGCCCTCCAACAGTCCACCAGACGTGAGGAGTGCAGTGTTTGCGTGATAGACTGGAGAATGTTCGTCGGGAGGGAGGAGCGCCCCGTAGAAGTGTCGACCGATGGGTGAAGAGGAATGTTAAAGTCGCCCCCCAGGATCAGCGTGCCCTCAGAGAAGGCCTGCAATTTTCTTAAAAGTTTGGTGAGAAAGCGGTGTTGTGCTTTGTTGGGAGCATACACGATTGCGAATGTAAACATCTGTCCTGCAATCTGGCCTTTCGTAAACACAAACCTGCCACTGTCATCTGTCAGCGTGGTCGTCTCCTGGTAAGGGACCGATTTGTGAAATAAAATGGCTGTACCTTTTGATTTAGAGCCCGGTGTGTCGCTAAACATACCAGTCGGGTAATGGGAGTCAGTGAAGCGAGGTCTAGCCCCCCCTGCGGAAATGGGTTTCCTGCACGAACACCACTGAGGCCCGGTGTCTACGGAAGTCAGTCAGAGCAGTGGATCGCCTCTCCGGGATATTTAAGCCCCTAGCATTGATGGATAGGAGTACCAGGGATGCCTGTTTAAGCGCCATGGGGAAGCTCAAGGAGGAAAGAGTCGTAAGTAGTGCGGGTGAAAGAGTGCGTGCCCTTTCAGGGGGGGGTCAACAGGGGAATACAACAACAACTATTTACAGGCAAGAGGCACAGGTGCAGGGGAAGAGCTACACCACTCGCCGAGGCAGCCGCCACAGACGAGGGTAGCACCCACCCGGGGGAGTAGGGAAGGGGAGGAACACTCAACCTCAGAAAAAGCAGAGACGCGGCTCGGCAGCCGGTCAAACGACCATCAGGACCGCACGACAAACAGTCGTACGGAAACGAGGATCCAAGTGTGACAGGGAACGGGTGTCGCACTGACCCAAGTGATCAAACATGATAAAACGTATGTAAACCAGCAAGTAGCAGAAAGAAAAGGCAAAGAATATGCAGCACTTTAAATAAACCAGCAAAGGATATTGACGCCGCCTCGTGCCTGGAGGACGCGAGGTCCATCTTTGAAACTTCACATCGGGACTGTCGAGTCAGCGGGTAGGCAACTTTGGTCTTTGGACCGTTGCTGGACTGGTTTCACAAACAGCTAATGAGTCCCGGAATCTGAAGCCCACATACACCCCTCAATCAAGATCGAGGTCTCTAGGGTGTCATCTTTGTGCCTCTATAGAAGACACGTAACAAAGTCCCGGTGAGAGTGGCACGGGCGGCAAGTGCAGAGGGACTTCTTGGGAAAAACCTTGAAGCGATCAGGACGCCCAAAAACCACCGGTCCAAGACCACACGCCGAGCAGCACAGTCCAGCAGGAAGATGAGCTAGTGTGGGGCCCACCAGCCATAACGTTCGAATATGAACAACACAGGCCGCAGTCCTTCATTTAAAGGGACAGAGATTTAGCCAACAGCTCCGGCTCTCCTCGGGGTCTGAGAGCCAGACCTCGGGGGACGCTGAGGGAGACCCTGCCGGGGTGGACGTCCGCGGGGCGTGGAGTATAGGTCAAGGGGGTCCGGCCAATGAAGTTGGATGGGTGAAAGTTGTAAGTCCGCCAATAATGGAGGTATGTCTTCTGCCACGGACACCAAATATGGACCCGCCGGAGTCGTCACCACCAGCCCAATAGGCACGTTCCACCTGTAGCGGATCTTTTGGGCTATCAGTTGACCCGTGAGAGGTTTCAGGGCCCTTCTGTAGGCCAGAGTGGCCGGTGAGAGGTCAGGATAGAGCTGCAGCGGTGATCCTTCATACGAAAACTGTGTAGAGTTCTGCGAATGTCGTAATAAATCCTCTTTAAGGCTGAAGTTGGCGAGACAGCAAACAACGTCTCGTGGCGGGCCCCCCGGAGGACCCCGTGGGCGAAGGGCTCTGTGGGCTCGGACATAATCAATCCTGGTGTCAGCGGGCCGTCCATCAAAGAGTTAAAAATAGTAGTGAGCGCCAGTCTAAGTTCAGCTGGGGATTCTTCGGTGTCTGGGAGGCCCCTAAGGCGCAGGTTGTTGCGGCGGCCCCTGTTATCCAGATCCATTATGTGCTGCGCCATGCTTCTCATTTGGGCTGAACGGAGATCTAGCAAATCCGACGTGGCGGTCTGAGCATGCCTTGCCGTGTCATTATCTGCCTCCAAGGATGCAACCCTGTCATGAAGGCCTTGGACATCCGTCCTTATGTGATGCAATTCCGCCATTATGGAGTTCTGTAGCGCCTGTATGTCCGCACGTGTGGGGAGAGCCCGCAATAACTCACCCCACGTGGCTGGGTCTTCTGCCTGGGCACTGGCAGGGGATCTTGGCGGGGTTGCGTCCTCCATGTGCCCCGAGAGCGAGGAGGAGACCGCAGGCGGATCCGCAGGCAGATCTACTACAGGCCCCGGCTTCACTGCGGCCTCCGGGAGTACCTCCGGTGGTAGGAGAAAAGAGCGCAAATTCGAGGCGCCGCTACACCGCACACCCTCCTGAGGCTTCTTGGTGGCCGAGGGCTTATTTATTTTCCCCATTAGAACGGCTGGAGTGCTGGGGTGAGGCTGTATGGTGCTGGTCAGTGCGGAGCTCCCAAATCAAGCGGCCATCGCGATCGGCAGCCAAGCCACGCCCCTGATAATCATAGTGTCTGTTAAGAATAGAGTATTTCATTTTTTATATGTTTCTGGTAATCTTTTTGGTGGTCATGTGGCGTGGCCACTGTGTATATGTACCTATGCCGCAAATCAACCAGTTATAATCTCTTCAGTTGTAAAATCTTGCAGCAATATTTATATCAAAATTCACTATACGAAGTTTGTGGTTTGGCCGGGCCATAAACGTTATATGGCTATATGGTTAATTTAACCTCTTGAAGTCATTTTGGCGGGGCCTCGTTTTCATATGCTTATGTGCAGACTATTGTATGATCTGAATAAACATGGTTATATGCGTATGGATAAGGCCAATAGCGTACCATCTAAACAAATGAATTTTCGGCTGGGCTGCATATAGATACGCAAGATAAAAAGCGTATTTTCGAATTAAACTAAATGAAGTTTTTTGGCTGGGCCATTTTGTCGTTATATTGATGAATACAAGACAAATAGTGTTCTAAATTAGGATTCCCGGTCGGGCTCCTGTATGTTGGTGCACAAGATGAACTAATTGTCAATTAAGCAGACCTTTTTTCTGACCATCTAAACGAACGAACTATTGTGGCTGGGTCACATACTGATATATTACATAGGATAAATAACGCATCAATTCAAATGGAGTTTTTTGGTTGGGCTATTGCTCTGTATGTATATGTGTAAGATATAACAGCGCTTCAATTAATCATAGTAAGTTCCCTTATTGGGTTTCTGCATGTTTAAATGTACAAAAGAAATTATGTGTTAATTAAGCTAATGAGTCTCCTTGGCAGGGCCACACCGCTATATGGTTCTGTGCAAGGTTAACAGCATTCAATCTATCTCACTAAGCCTTGGTGGGCCCATATGACTATACGCCTGTGCTCTTGACATTATATGTCAGCCTTACTCCATTGTCCATTTGATATACATGTATGCATATGATACTCTGATACATTTATGGTTCAGCTAAAATTTGATGTTAGCATATGCGTCCGCTCATGCTCTTCTATTGATATCCTTATAAATTGGTATACTTACTGATGGTTTTTTACTATTTAGGTCTCTGGACCGCTATTTCTATATACTGTTTGGTCATACTTCTGTTTACTATAACAGTTGGAGCTGTATATCCACACCCGATATTTATACAGATACCTCTATACATACAGGTTAAAACCCTCCTTCCTTCGTTTTTCTTGACCACCTTCATATAGCCTTATTATTCGCATGTACTACCATGAATTGGGGTCTTTAACCCATTATATTCCCTTATTAGGCGGTGCATGTTGTGGTCCTAATCAGACACGGCTTCTTAAAGCTTATCTAAGATATACTAGAACGTATAATCCATATTCCTATTTGTGTATTTTAATATTTTTGTTATGTATTTTTGTGTGGATTGTTTACATTATTGTCTTAAATGAAGTTGTTCTTTTCGTTTTTCTCAATTTATTGATAAGCCTTCTATGCAGAACAGTATCAAAAGCCTTACTGAAATCTAAATAAGCAATGTCTACTGCACCACCTGTGTCTATTATTTTTGTTACCCAATCAAAAAAATCAATAAGATTAGTTTGGCATGATCTCCTTGAGGTAAACCCATGTTGTTTCTGATCCTGTAATCTATGTGTTTTTAGATGTTCAACAATCCTTTCCTTTAACATGGTTTCCATTAATTTCCCCACTACTGACGTAAGACTAACTGGCCTATAGTTCCCCGATTCCTCCCTACTACCCTTCTTTAAATGGGCACAACATTTGCTAATTTCCAGTCTTCTGGGACGACTCCCGTTAACAAGGATTGGTTAAATAAATTCTGTTAACGGTTTTGCTATTACACCACTGAGCTCTCTTAATAATTTAGGGTGGATCCCATCAGGCCCCATTGACTTATTTGTCTTTACTTTAGACAGCTGCTGTAGAACCTCCTCCTCTGTAAACTCATATGTAAATGTCTCGTTAGTGTTTCCTCCTAACTGAGGTCCCTTTCCTTCCTTTTCTTCTGCAAAGACTGAACAAAAATATTCATTGAGGCAGTCAGCGAGACTTTTATCCTCTTCTACATACCTTCCTTCCTTCCTTTGTTTTTAATCTAACTAATCCTTGTTTTACTTTTCTTTTCTCGTTTATGTTTCTAAAAAAATGTTTTGTCCCCCTTTTTTACTGACTGAGCTATTTTCTCTTCTGCGTGTGCTTTGGAAGCTCTTATAAAATGCTTTGCCTCTTTCTGCCTAATCTTATAAATTTGCCTATCTTCTTCACTCTGAGTTTTTCTAGAATTATTGAATGCTATCTTTTTGTTCTTCACTATTTTGGCCACTTCTGCAGAGTACCACAGTGGTTTCTTCCCTTTTTTGTTTTTGCTAACAAGCCGAATGCAATTGCCTGTGGCCTTCAATAATGCCTCTTTTAAATAATCCCATTTCTCCTGGACTCCCTTTAAACTCCTCCAGTCTGATAATGACTCATTCACACAAAATCTCATTTTCGAAAAATCTGTTTTTTTAAAGTTTAAAACTTTTGTTTTTGTGTGATGCGGCTCCTAGGGGAAGCAACCTTTTCAGGTATGGTGGTAGCTTCCAGGAAAAGCTCTATGGCTGGGGTCAGACGAACGCAGTGCGAACGTGCATTTAGCCACACTTTATTACGGCCGTGGTAGCAGCAAATGACATCCAACGCAGGCCCACACACGAAGTACGGTCGCACGAAAGTTCAGTTGAGCAATGCAAGCGGTAAACGAACACATTTTTGCAAGAACGTTGAACCGCTAGTACTGACGTACAGAGTGCGCTGCGTCCACATAGCCTTGTGTGTGCATGATTAGGAGACCCTGCTCATGTCCAGCCAACATAGCGTCCAGACACCCAAAGTTTCCTGGTTTGGATCCGTAAAACATCACGGCCGTAATTGTGCATCATATGACCGCTATCGCGTATTCCGTGAAAAAGTACGTCCATGCGTTCGGACGCACTTTTTACGGACGATACGAAAAATGCATTCGTCTGACCCTAGCCTTAAACTGCAGCTTGGAAAGGTGAAGAGTGCGTCTAGATTCCAGCGATGGCCTGTTTAGCTCTTTTAACAATATCAATTCCCCTTATGAGGACAAATTTTGCTTGAAATGAAAAATTTACTTTTATTAAACACAGTTAAAAAATAAACCCCTTATGTTAAGAGAATTGTTGTTCAGTATGACATAAATTAGTTAAGTGTCGAGTGCGAATACGGCAATGTGTCGGTCTTATATAACGAATTGTTGAATATAAATTAAAGCTTAGTAAACCGTGCGTCCACCAGTCCAGCAGGCCTTAATGAAGGGTTTAGTTTTACCCCCTATATTAGGTACATAAATGTCTGACCTCTATCAATTCACGTTGTCCTCGAATTAACTATCCATTTTACTTCTAGACAATATAACGTAAGGAGCAATCTAAGTGCAATGTCTTTAATAAGGAGTACATAAATATATAAAATATACAGTATGGGTACTAAGCAAAACGTATAGATCTCCAAACAATATATTAATAGGTGTAATGTTTATCAGTGGTACTAATATGTTCGTTATGACTTCGTTTGCATTGTAAGACATAACACATAATCGTTTTGTCGCATACCTAGGAGGATAATCCATTATGGTATAGACCAGGCCTCAAAAGCTCCACTCTCCTGCTCGCATTTTGGCGGTTGGAAATTACTTGAGGGCGAGTGGAAATGCAGAGGCAGGCAGGGCAGGATAGGGGTTAGGTGGAGCAACTAGTGGCGAGTAGCTCTTAAGGCTTGGCTAGTAGCTAGGGAATTAAAATTTTGAGCCCTGGTATAGACTATGGTCCCTTATTTCTTCTGTGTCATGGAAGGTAATTTTTATACTGATGTTGAACAGAATTCAACGAATATTTATTTATTTCAAGTTGATTGTGACAGCAAATGTGCATGATGCACATTCTAACATCTTTAATTGGTGCTTCGAATCACGTGATCCAATATGCCGGCCTTCCCATACGTATGTAAACAATGGTGACGTAGGTCTATACTAAAATGAAAGGGCTATATGCGTTCTTCAACCTCCTTAGCGGGCATCCGTAGTAAACTACTACACTGAAGGCAATTAAACACTGATTGGAGATCCGATCACCTATATATAGAAATCCACTAATCATGTTACTCAGAGCTCCTGATGGTTACACAGCGGAGAAACGCGCGTTGAGTGTTTATGGGTTAATTTAACCTTTAATTTAATTTCTCATATAGTGTTAAACAGGATGAGAAAATTTACTGCTAATAATTTATCGAGCCTGCGAGGCTGAAATAATTGTGTTGGTTTTGTCAATGTGACGTTTTTTTCCCCCGTAAGCGATATGTGTCGTGCCTGAATAGGCGCCTAATATTCACCTATGTTCTGGTTGTGGATGGTGAGGACCAAGAGTGAATAAGTTATCATTTTTTCGGCTGTGTCAGCTTATGGTAGTCTTGCTAGGCTGGTGTGACAATCCAACTAGCGGCAACTGTGGCAATATATGGCAGATCTAGTAAGCACTATTATCCATGCTTGAAACTGTGATACTAATTAATAGGTTTACACACTGTTTATTGCTGAATATTATTTTCCATTACACAAATATTAGTGAATAAGCAATAAGCATACTGACAATTCAGAGGTTCAATGTTATTTGTACCTGTGTGTTCAATTATCCAGTGTACCCGCGATATAATCCATGCATGTTTCAAGTTTGAGTTTATGCTTCGCAAGTAATTTCTCTTAGCATAGGACTTTAATGTTGTGTAACCTTATATCCAAGTTAATTCAGAGCTATAAAAAGGTATGGTGCTTATTAGTTCTGACTACATTAGCTTTATTGCCACCTACCTTCAACAATTGATGTTGGCAATATATGTAAACAGGGCCGGATTAACATAGGGGCAGATGGAGCAGCAGCTCCAGGCCCATGCCCCAGAATAGGCCCAGAGGAAAAATAACAATGTCTGCATTGATGGACATTTGAGCCTCATTATCTCCAACACCATAGCTACAGGGTCATGTGAGCTATCACTGGAAAGGCCAGAGCATGGCCTTTCCAATGATAACAAACATGACCAGGTTTTATGTAACAATAAAAATAAATTAATAAATATTTCTTTCCTTTTCTTTTCTTTCACAGCAATATTTTTCACTTTTCAATTATAAAGTAAACAATGATGATGCACTAACTCACCATCTCAAGTGTGGAGGTGATGGCACAATTCGCTATTATGAATTGTTACACCAAAAACTTAAACCTCCGCACTGCAGAAAAGTGCACTGGGAGGGACTTTGGAACCCTGCGTCACTAATCTTTACACCTCACAAGGTCAAGGGAGGTGTCACTGGACAGGACAGTGTCTGGCCTTTGCATTAATACCAAACATGACCATGTAAAATCTAAAAGAAAAAAAAAGTTTTTTTGGTTTTCCTATCTACTTATTTTTAGTTCCAAAGCGATGGCATTGTCCATTTTGTCACGTATAAAAATTAGCAATACCACTGCCATTACTCACCTTCTCATTTCCCACGCTGGGAGCAAGATCAGTGGTTTATACATAGCCACATTATTCATAAAACACCTTCCTCCAAAACACAAGGGAAATATTTCATTTTGTTGGTTAAAATTGTATATATTTTTAGAAAATGCAGTAACAGGATCCCATTTCAATTTTTTTTAACAAGAATGCCCTATAGAATATATAACCACAAAGGTTTGGATGATAAAATGTGAAAAAATTATTTTACACGCTGTAAATGATTGAAACCTGAATGTAAATTTCCTCACACAGTATCTGCCTGGTTAGATATAGCTGTATCTGCACTATTAAATAACCTAAAATATGCTTTCACTTCACTAAATTCCAAAAAAAGACACCAAAATCATCAGCTCCAGGCCCATAGAGATCTTAATCCGGCCCTGTATGTAAACTGGTGGACGCACCGTTTACTAAGCTTTAATTTATATTCAACAATTCGTTATATATAAGACCGACACATTGCCGTATTCGCACTCGACACTTAACTAGTTTATGTCATACTGGACAACAATTCTCTTAACATAAAGGGGTTTATTTTTTAACTGTGTTTAATAAAAGTTAATTTTTAATATCAAGCAAAAGGGAACCATTTGTCCTCGTAAGGGGAATTGATATCGTTCTTATCCGAGTGTTCAATCACTATCCCTATTCTGCAAGCTCCCACATTACGGTGGTTTCTGTGATCATTGGTATATCATAATTAGCTCTTTTAACATGTCACAATGGTGGGTCATGTAGTCACATTGTAGCGCAAACCGACAGAATGAGTTATACAATGTAGTAAGTTTCTGGAGGTGTGTTTGTAGGGCGGCTGCATACACTACATCTCCGTATTCAATAGCCGGCATAAGCATTTGTTATACAATCTGCTTTCTTACCGCGGGGCTCAGGCAGGATTTGTTTCTGTACAAGGCACCTAGTTTGGGGTAAAGTTTATAAATTTTATATTGCATTATCTTGTAAATATCATAAGCAGCATCAGTGATCTGTCAGGTGTGGAGATATCCTGGCACCAGTGACCAACTGATTGTGTCTGCAGGCTGAGACTCGATGAGCAAAGAAGAAACCATTTATTGGAGATATCACCAAGAACATGAAAGCCGTTAAGTCAGAATCCCATCCTGTACAGTAACGTTACCTGTTGTCAATGAGAATTTTTTTTAGGTTTCGTTTTAACTTAATTAAACCTTTTTATTTGTTCACATGTAGTTTTTTGTTTTTCTTTAGCTCCTAACCTGACTGCTTCTCTCATGCAGGAAGCCATTCTCCCTTTCTGGGAGTGAGAAACTTCTAAAGCTGTGTGATTGACACCTCATAGCGGTGGGTGAGGCAGTGATCAGAGAGCAGAGGATGCCTGTAATTTTAACTGTCACAGCTCAGGTCTGAGAGTTTTTGTTTTGGTTTCTCTTTCCCATCCCTCTGCTTAGCTGCAATGGAATAGGAGTTTGTAGCAGGAAGAGGGGCTGCCAGTATTGCAAAAAGTGGCCCTCGCAGAGGGTATCACAACAGTGTATGGAATGTTTAAAAATTGAAACTTACCAGGAGGATACAAATTCAGGGAGGGCAGCTCACATCATATCTAAAGGCAGCTGTAAAGGCTTTCTAGGGACTTTGAGGGCAGTCTGGAGACAGCTCCAGGGGAGCGTGACGCAGGACTGATTCAGAGGGGAAGCTCAGGGAGCTTTCTTTTTGTAAAAAAATTAAATAATATTAAAAACAATTAATCTGTTAGCAGTTTGGCTAAAATTATGAATAGGAAGATTTGGGAGATTTTTTAAACCATCTAAGGTTGTCAGGGGTGCACTTTAAAGCCTTGAAGTCACAATCCCATCTTGCACAGCAATGTTAATGGATGACCAAAATGCAAGGGTGATGGGTCAGAAGCGTTTTGTGCAATACTGCGCTTCCTCGAAATCGATTTGAACTTTTGCCACTGAGGAAACGCAGTATTGCGCGAAACGCTTCTGGCCCATTATATCCAGTATTTTATTATATGTTTAGCTCCCTAATAAATATGTATTTTTATCCTGGTTCTTGAGTAACTTCAACATTTCCAGCCACTGCGAGCAAAGCCAAACATTGGTGGAATTGGGGAGACTCCCATGTTGTCATCCTGAGTTTATAGGGTGAGTGGGTATGTATATTATTTTCCTGATCACGCCAGAATACCTTATACGCTTTGTACCGCTTTTGTCTTCGGAGGAAACAATACATCTCATTGTGGATTGTTGCAGACAGGTCGGCCCTTTAACTACCTGTGATGTGCAAGTATGAGAGCTCGCAGCTCTAGAAAAGTGTTGTTAGCCCATCTGATATTTTTCATCATTTATTTTGCTGCACAGTTTTGCACTAAGAGATATATGTGTCGCCTTATGTCTTTGAGGACGTGTTAAAACCATAGCTGAGCAGAAGATGCCTGAAAAGAACCGTACCTATTTGTAAGCATATTTATGTTTACACTCACTATCGTGTGTGGTGAGGAGAGAGCGCTGTCCTATCTATAAACTTTCTGTTTTATTTTCTAAGGTGCTGGGGGGGAAACACCGTCTATCGGGATTGTCTAGCGAACTCGTCACATTTTTCCGTATCATTCTGTCTGTGCGACACAAACCACCTTGTACCTATATTTTTGCAGACTCTCCTCATCTCTCCAGTCTTTCAAGAAGTCTCTGAAAACACATTAGAGAAGCCTATCGGCGCACTCCATAATTCCTGGCTGTGCATTTCTTACTCCTTCTTCCCGCACAGCCCCCCCTTGCACTCCACTACTTCCCATACCCAGCTATCTACTCTCAGATTGTAAGCTCTTGAGCAGGGTCCTCTCTCCTACTCTTCTGTGTGTTTAACTTGTATGTATATTTGCTTTTCTGTCTCACCCATTGTATAGCGCTATGGAACTTGTTAGCGCTCTATAAAAACTTAACTGAAGACCTGGCAGCAAGTTGACTAATGCCACAGCACAGATGGTCAGTCATGGAGCACAGTGCAAAAACTGCTTTCAGTGATGGTGCCAGGGTTTCGTGGATGGGAGCCCAGGATGCAGCAGATAGATGGCGAGAGAAGCAGGATGGATAAGGATGTGGTTTATTAAAAACAGGGTTGTCAGACACACAGCAGACTTTGAATAGACTAGAGCAGACTAGTGGGGACCTGCCTGCAAGGAGACATGCACTGTAACTCCCAGGATCCTCAGCCAGGTGAAATGTCCCCATGATTAAAGGGACACCAGAGCTACTCCCTGCGCCGCGACTCGCCCAACACTGTAATGAAGCTACGCGGCTATGAGGGCTGCGCCATGACTGTCCCACAATGACAAGTAACAGCTTTCCATGCAAAAAATAGCATGTGGTTAATGGCGCCCACACATACCTGAGTCTCCTCTCCCAGGACACCAGCTCTGTCTATACTCCTGTGTGTGTCCTCTCCAGTCACATGGGGGTGTGAGCAGCTTCATGGAGCTCATAGTAAGGGACCAGGCTGGACATTCCCTGCACAACCTCAGCTTCTCACACACACCATTTCTTGCAAGACAGGAGAATGGACGCACTCTGATGACATCACAGCTCAGGAGGCAGCAGGGGTCACGTGGTGCAGGAGCCTCTGCTGGTGGAGGGGAATGGCAGACACTGAGCTGGTGAGCTGTCTGGATCCAGCACTGAGGGACAGGGAGGGAGACACAGCAAGATCAGGCCATTCATTAACCCTTTATTCTGCATTATGTGGAGTCCTGGGGGAAAGGAAAGGCCTCAGGGTCTAGATAAACGGCTGCTGTCAGCCCCTGCCATAAATTATTATTATTTTAATGTTTTATGTGATTTTACTCCCCTTTTCTCTCTCACCACACGCAGCTCCTCCTCTTTGGCTCAGTGACAGCCCGATCCCAAAAGTCTTTGAAGTTTTTATGTGCTTCAACGTCACTTATGCACCATAGGAACCGCAAATTACACAACGCTACAGGACTTGCGCACTTTACATACACAACTTCCGTAGCACCTGTGCAGAACGATGAATCGGACCTGTGTGTGCATGCGCAAATTCGATCCATTGCCTCTCTGAGACCACTTGCTTGGTGGATCGTCTCAGAGGGTGATGTCGGTATTCCCTCTGCTGATATCACAGGTGACCGACAGCCGGGAAATTAAAAAAATCCTGGCTGCTGTTGATGTTGAGTGGGGTGGTGGAAACTCCTCCACTTCAAGAAACTACAACAGAACGGGGCAGCAGGGAGGGGGTAATTCCTCACATCCCAACTACTTTGAAACAATAAAGTGTTCAGGATGAGTACAGTGTGACAGGCATACATTCATGTGTGCCAGATTTAAACACAGAATCTGGGGGGGGGGTCCTGTCTTCTTTTTAAAAGAGTTAACCCTCATTATGGAGTATTGATGGTGAGATGGAATATAGTAACAAGGTCATATTTGGACTTAAATGAAACTATTTGTCCTGGTGGATTATTATTATTGTCATCATTTATATAGCACCAACAGTTTCCGCAGCGCTTTACAATAATAACCAAAGGGAACGAGATTAACACATAGGATGGAAACAAGAGGTGTAGAGGGCCCTGTTCTTAGGAGCTTACAGTCTAGAGGAATAATAATGTCGGAGCAATTAGGACGGTAAAGGCTAACTGGCAGTTATTAAATATTATTAATATTCCACTAGAAAAGGCCAGATACTTTAATCCTACGTGCCAGTATTTACGACCCTTTATCTGATAATCTGCCCTCCTCGATGGATCGGGAATGGAAAAACGATCCAGGGAATGGCATCCCTGAACCAAATTGAGTGTGTGTGACAGATATACAGTTAAGAGGGTTTTGAAAGTGCCCTATTACTTTTGTGGTGGCAGCTTGTTTTCAGAAGAGCATGTATGGTTTTCAGGGGTTAGGTTGGCATATCTTGGGGCCCTAAGTGGAGGGTAGAGTTAGTAAATCCAGAGGCTTGGAGCTTTTAACCCCTTGTACACCGTCCCCCTACACGCGATGACAGGACAGATAGCAGGTGGTTGTCACCGGTGGTTGGCAGCGGGTGGGATATCTAGAATTGATAGTGCTATTGCCTGGATGGTAATCGTGGTACTAAATGAAATTACATGTTTTTGTGTAATTTTCCAAAGACAGAAAGAACAGAAAGCCGAAACGAAAAGTCCGGCCAAGCAAAAGACGCCATACACGATACTAAGAGTATACTTTGAAAAAACCAGAAAATATTAAGTTTATCGTATCAAGGACAAATTCAATCAAAACACTGCCATACATGATTTTTTTTATTATTATCATTTATATAGTAAGAAAACGTGTGTATGTGAAGTGTCCACACACCTCCAAGGACACAGTAGGTATAAAGGGAACAGTACGTAAATTCCTGGCGCACCTTATATATTAAAGCGTGATTTGAAATACAATATGCATGATACAATTGTAAGTAAGCAGTAAATAGTGAAAGTAATTCCTATATATTTTTTTTGTGTGTGTCTAACACTGAAAACACTCTAAAAATCAAATATAAAAAACGAAATACTGATATTAGTAGTAAACATAGAAACATAGAAAAATGTCGGCAGATAAGAACCTTTCGGCCCATCTAGTCTGCCCAATTACAAGGATACTTTACCTGGATTTATCTTTTGTTTAGGATAGCCTTATGCTATCCCATGCCTGCTTAAATTCAATTACTGTTTTGGCCTCTACCACTTCAACTGGAAGGCTGTTCCATGTATCCACCACCCTCTCAGTAAAATAATGCTTCCTGATGTTACTTTTAAACCTTTGCCCCTCTAATCTAAGACTATGTCCTCTTGTTTTGCTACTTTGTTTCCTTTTAAATATACTCCCTTCCTCTACCTTGTGGATTCCCTTTACGTATTTAAATGTTTCTATCATATCTCCTCTGTCTCGTCTTTTTTCCAAGCTGTACATGTTAAGATCATTAAGCCTTTCCTGGTAACTTTTCTCCTTCAAGCCGTACACCATTTTAGTAGCCCTTCTCTGAACTCTCTCTAAGATGTCTATATCCTTCTGGAGATACGGTCTCCAGTACTGCACACAGTACTCCAAGTGAGGTCTCACCAGTGCTCTGTACAGTGGCATGAGCACTTCCCTTTTCCTACTGCTAATACCTCTCCCTACACACCAAGCATTCTGCCAGCATTTCCTGCTGCTCTATTACATTGACTACTAGTAGTGATGTCTTTATCTTCCTCCTTTTTTCCTTGGTGAGTCTTCTGGAATGAACTCGTTTGATGGTAACTCATTTGTTCATTGGCTCATTTGGTGGTATATAGAGATGCTATATAAATCCCAGGGAGGGATAAAAAGGGGGATCACTTAAAACATGTTTTCGCCTACCGGCTTCCTCAGCCTGAGGACACTTACTGAGGAAGCCGGTAGGCGAAACGCGTTTTAAGTGATCCCCCTTTTTATGTTTTTTTTTGCCAAAATATCACTTTTAAATTATGCATACCATATGGTTTATTTTAGATTAATAAATTTTGATTATAGTAGCACATCGTCCTGCTGCAATCTATTTTTTACTTCAATACCTGTTTATATTAGGTTCACTACCTTCCCTCCATGGGATTTATATAGCACCTCTATATATGAACTAATGAACAAATGAGTTACCATCAAACGAGTTAATTCCAGAAGACTCACCAAGGAAGAAAGGAGGAAGATAAAGACATCACTACTACTAATATCAGTATTTCATTTTTTATATTTGATTTTTAGAGTGTTTTCAGTGTTAGACACACACAAAAAAATATATATAGGAATTACTTTCACTATTTACTGCTTACTTACAATTGTATCATGCATATTGTATTTCAAATCACGCTTTAATATATAAGGTGCGCCAGGAATTTACATACTGTTCCCTTTATATCATTTATATAGTGCCAACAGTTTCTGCAAAGCTTTACAATAACCAAATGGAACGAGATACATATGAATGGACTTAAGATGGAAACAAGAGGTGTAGAGGGCCCTGCTCGTAGGAGCTTACAGTCTAGAGGGATTGGGGTTGAAGAAGACAAGGGGAGTTTTACTGGATGTCAGGATCATTATTGACAGTGGTTTAGGTATTGTGGGGCCATGGAATTCCATGGAATGGTCAATCATGTGCGAGTAGGTGAGCAGGGGCAGGAGTTGTATCAGTGATGCGGTATGCTAATGTGAAGAGATTGGTTTTGAGGGATTTCTTGAAGGCCTGAAGATTAGGGGAAAGTTTGATAGGGCGAGGTAAGTCATTTCACTAGACCGGAGCTGCTCCTTCAGAAGTCTCAGAGGCGAGAGTTGGCAGAGCAGGTGTAGACAGAGGTTGCCTGCCAACTGGAGTTGTCTAGGCGGGACGTGCTTGCGGAGTGTCAAAGACATGTAACGGCAAGTCGAGTTATTGAGCGATTTGAACGTGAGTGTCAGTATTTTAAACTGTATTGTGAAACGTACAGGAAGTCAATGGAGGGACCGGCAAGGGCGGGGGGGGGGGGGGTACGCGAGGAGCGTCAGGTGGGAATAATAAGCCTTGCACCTGCATTCATTACAGATTGCAAAGGGGCAATACGGGAGTTGGGGAGGCCAACAAGGAGCAAGTTGCAGTATTCAAGCCGTGAAATGACAAGCATATGAACCAGCACCTTTACGGTGTATTGCGTCAGAAAGGGGTGTACACGGGCAATGTTCTTGAGTTGATAGTAACAGGATTTGGACACTGTCTGGACGTGGGGAGAGAACGTTAGTTCAGAATGGAAAGTGACGCCAAGGCAGCGAGCTTGAGGTGTCGTAGAGAGATAGATGGCATTGGGCTTTTCATGGAGGGAGGAACACCTAGAATATCAGTTTTGGCAAGATTGAGTTTAAGGCAGCGGAAATACATCCAATTCGAGACGGCAGAGAAACATTCAGTGACTATGATCCACATACCTCTGAAGATGATCCTGTCCATTCACATATTTGTTCATTGCTCTGCCGTTACAATTGTCAGGTTTTCGCTTTTCACAGCACCAGTAATACCTGTCATTGGGATTTTTATCTTTCCCCATCAAATATCCATGAACGTTGGTTTTGTTGTTGTCTCTTTGAGAAGGTGTGATCTCACAAATTTCAGTCATTCGGAGTATAGGTAAGTGTATGTGCAGGTTGTATTTGCTGCCAAAAGTGCTTTGTAGGTAGAAATCACAACCAATGCACAACTTTGCAGTGTATGACCTCGAGATGACCTGTCCACAGGTGATGTTATATACGGTGCTGTTCGGTGGCAGTGAAATTCCCATAGAGAAGTAAGGGTTAATCTATTCAGAGAACTCCAAACTGCACCGACAGGTCAGTGAAATGCCCTGATGTTTGGTGGTTTCATTCGACAGGTTTAATCAGGTGAATCCCATAGGTTTCAATCTAAAAAAAAAATACCTTTTTTTATTAACCCTTTCACTGCTGAAGACGTGTGGGGCACGTCCTCATTGATGCACGTTACATGCTGAGGATGTGCCCCACACGTCATCAGCTGTGCGGGACCCCCGGCGGAGATACTCACCTCTCTGTCCGGGGTCCCGCGGCGTTCTGACTTCAGCGTCCTCAGACGCTGAAGTCAAGCTTCTCCCGGCGTAAATGACGTCATCGCGCCAAGCGCGATGACGTCATTTCCAGGCGACCCCCCCGGCAATGCCGGGAGATAGCCTGGAAGGGAGGGGGGATCCGTCCGGATCCCTCTCTCTCCCGATCGGAAAGGAGCAGCGCCAAAAGCCAGGCACCGCTTAAAAGGGGAGAGTCTTTAAAAGGGGAGAGCCCCAAAGCATGATTGACCCCCTGCCATGCTTCACAGTAGGCAAGGTGTTCTTTTCTTCATAGGCCTTGTTCTTCCTCCTCCAAACATAGCGTTGATCCATGGGCCCAAACAGTTCTAATTTTGTTTCATCAGTCCACAGAACACTATCCCAAAACTTCTGTGGTTTGTCCACATGACTTTTGGCATACTGCAGTCGACTCTTCTTATTTTTGGAGACAGCAAGGGGGTGCGCCTGGGAGTTCTGGCATGGAGGCCTTCATTACGCAGTGTGCGCCGTATTGTCTGAGCTGAAACTTCAGTACCCACATCTGACAAATCTTTTCTCAGTTCCTCAGCAGTCACACGGGGACTTTTCTCCACTCTACGCTTCAGGTAGCGCACAGCAGTCGAAGTCAGCATCTTCTTTCTGCCACGACCAGGTAGCGTTTCAACAGTGCCCTTTGCCTTGAATTTGCGAATGATGCTTCCTATGGTCTCTCTTGGTATGTTTAACATCTTTGCAATCTTCTTATAGCCATTGCCCTTCCTGTGAAGAGTAATCACCTCTTCTCTTGTCTTCCTGGACCATTCTCTTGACTTCACCATGTTTGTAACCACACCAGTAAATGTCTAGAAGGAGCTGAGTATCACAGTCATTTTAAAGCTGCCTAATTGGTGCTTATTATGCTTTATTGCTGCTCCGTGACATCCACAGGTGTTTTCAATACCTGATTGAAAACACTTGAATGAACCTCTGTTCTTCAGAGTGGTAGTCTTTAAGGGGTTGAATAATTGTGTCAATGAAGAATTCACAAAAGAAACATTTACTACTGTATTACAAAACCAATTGATGTCATTTTAGTTGCATATGGTTCTTTAAAAAGTCCTTGTAGGATTTCATTCTGAATACAATTACAAATGTACACTAAATTCCCTAAAACCCTTTACAGCATTGGGGGTTGAATAATTTTGAACACAACTGTATAGTGTTGAAAAATGAATTTAACTACAATTGTTTGATTGATATCCTGTAAGGTACTCTTTTTCAAAATAATCAGAAATGGCATTTTCTGTGACATTAACCCCTTCCCTGCGGAGGACGTGTGGGGAACGTCCTCATTGACCCCGCTGTATGCGGAGGACGTTCACCACACGTCTTCCGCTCAGCGGGGGGGCCAGAGAGATACTCACCTCTCTGGTCCGGGTCCCGCAGCGTTCTGACTTCCTTGAAGTCAGACGCTGCTTTCATAGACGTCGGACACGATGATGCCATTTCCAGGTGACCCCCCCGGCAAAAGCCAGCAGGTCGCCTGAAGGGAGGGGGGGATCTGTGTCCGCCCTTCAAAGTGGTGCCTGGCTTTAACCCCTTAAATGCCGGACCGTGATCCGAAGCCATACTGCACCAGATTGCGGCCTAGATCCGGTGGGGGCCACCGGCTCCACCTCTGGGTTCCTCCTCGGCAACAGACGTCATCGCGCATGACGCAATGATGTTAGGGGGTTCGTTTGAACCCCCATATCTCCCGAACGTTGGCAGCTAGGGGGGGTCATGTTTGATATCATTTGAAAGGCCTGAGCATGGCCTCTCGAATGATACCAAACATGGACATGTTTAAAGTAAAGAAAAAAATAAATAATGTGTGTTATTTTTATTAATGCAGCAATATTGTTCCCATTTCAATTATAATGTGAGCAATGATGTTGCACTAATGATTTTTTTTCTATGGGGTGCGTTTGCTAAAAATCACGTAACGGTCCCAACTTCTAATTTTTTTAACAAGCGCACCCCATTAAAAATATTGACGCAGGGGGCGTGGCCGGCAGCCATTCTGAGAGGACGCATGTAGCCTGAGCTCCGTTTTTCCAGGCTGATCTCCCTGCTCCAGCGGCTCACAACGGCGGCGGTTTTGGCTGCAATTTACCCCTACTGGCTCCGGAACCCCCTTGGCACTAGATGGCACCCAGCAAGACCCCAAAAACGGCGGAAATAACGCGCCCAGGAAAGACCCGAGATAGGCCGCAAGATGGCGCCCAAGCCTCCCGCGAGTCCGGCTCCCCGAAATCGACGCATTCGGAGGAGGGGGAATCTCGATCTCAGACCCTCTCTGCTTCAGCTCCTGCTTCGGGCCTTCAACTTCAGACCCTGCTTCAGGATCTCAGGACCACCATACAGGAGGATTTTCGATCCATCACTGCAACTCTCCATCAAGAAGTTCGAGATCTGGGTGAGCGCACTGATGCACTAGAATCTAAGTCTGATGAAATGTGCCTGGCCCACAACGAATTGGTTGACGCATATAAAGAGTTAAAATCGGTGAATGAGACTCTCCTCCTTAAGGTGACGGATCTAGAAGATCGATCCCGCAGAGATAATATCAGAGTGCGTGGCATCCCTGAAACGGTTAAACCAGCGGAGTTAACCGTATACCTCCACAACCTGTTTCGCTCCTTGCTACCAGAAGCCTCAGACATGGATTTACAACTTGATAGAGCACATCGTATCCCGAAACCGAGACACTTGAATCAATCGATATCGAGAGATGTCTTAATGAGAGTCCACTTTTTTCGGATTAAAGAATCCCTCCTGTCCGCTATGCGAAATTCCGCTGGATTACCTGCACCATACTCCGACCTCTTATTCTTTCCTGATTTATCTGCCGCCACCATGGCAAAACGTAAGGAGTTCCTGCCAGTGACCAAGATACTACGTAACCACCAAATTCAATATCGCTGGGGGTTCCCCTTGAAACTGCTGGTAACACGTAATGGAGTGGTGACCACGCTTCGTGATGTCCGGGAAGGCCTTGATACCCTGCAGTCGTGGAACCTGATAGGGGAATATACGCCACCACATCAAACCCCACCATCTCCACAGAAAGTGTCGCCGGAATGGCATCGTGTAAACACCGCGAAGTGAGTCCTGTCGTACTGGTCCGGTATTGCTGGACTCTATCTTCCTTTTTCCTTTTTTGGGGTCCTTGCCAGAGGAATTTTCTGGAACCTACCTTGCTTGACGTACCGCTTCTCTTGGAGTACTTGAGCGGGAGACCTGCCTGGCAGGAGCTCGCTGTTTGTTTCTCCCCTCAGTGCCTATTGAACTCCACCGGCAGAGTTTAACCCCCGTTTCTCCCCCTGACATTCTCAGGGTTGGCCCATTCACAGTGTGGCCTGGGAGACTCGATGTATATAATTTTTTGGTGCCGTTTGCACTGATCCCCGTCCTTCCAGACTGGGACTTTTTCTTCTTTTTTTCTGTCCTCTATTTTTTTTTTTTTTTATGTTTTTGTTTACACCAGCTATTATGTACATTTCACTCTCGTTGCCAGAAACACCGTATGCAAGTGAATTTTCTCCAGAGTAAGGAGTCTCTGAATGTCATCTTAATGTTCCCTTCAGATTTGATGCCTGAAGTTTGGGAGACTTCATTCCTCAGGTTATGTCTTATCTGCCCTGTTTGTATTGGATAATAGCAATGTAAAATGACGGTTAAGATTGTTTCGCTGAATGTAAAAGGGTTGAACATTCCGCACAAGAGACACTCCTTATATGCAGACCTGCGTCACCACCCTCCTGATGTAGTGTGTCTCCAGGAGACACACTTCAAAACGGCTGCCCACCCCAAATTGTTCTTACCAAGCTATCCCCATCACTTTCACGCTACAGCCGCAGTTAAGGCGAGAGGGGTCTCCATTTTAATCCATCAGAACGTGACCTTTAATTTACATAGAGTGATCGCTGACCCCAATGGACGCTATCTTTTTCTTATATGTGATATTAACCAAACGAAACACACTATTGCTAATTTTTACTGTCCCAATGCTGGCCAACTTTCGTTCATCCGCAAAGCCATGGTTAAATTGCTTGAGGTTTCAATGGGGAGACTTATAGTTTGCGGGGACTTTAACCAATCCCTTGACCTGCCTATTCGACCTACTAGATCTCAGCGCTCCTCAGTGCGTAATTTTGCTGCTCTACTGGCGGAGTTTCACTTGTTTGACATCTGGCGTATTCTCCACCCTAGCGAAAGTGATTACTCGTTTTACTCTGGAGCACACAAAACTTACTCTAGGATTGATTTCTTTTTTGTTAAGGCTGACTTATTGGCCCTAATATCTGACACCACAATTGGATCTATGTCCTGGTCTGATCATGCCCCCATTACCCAACTACTCCCTGATTCTCGACCTCCATTAGGCCACTCTCCATGGCGGTTAAATGAATCCCTTCTCTCCAGACCAGAAGTAGCGGAAGACGTTAAATGTACCTTAGAAAATTATTTTAAAGAAAATTTGACCCCAGAAGTTAGTCCCCTGACTCTATGGCAAGCTCATAAAACGGTGGTGAGAGGAGTCTTAATTAAATGGGGCTCTCATTATTAGAAACTAAATGCAGTACACAGATTGACCCTTCTACGCCAAATTCATCAAGTTACTACCTTACATAAGAAACATCTTAATCCCGCAGACAGGTCTACTCTTGTTGGACTCCAAATGCAGTTAACAGAAATGGATAAACGAGATTATGTCTGGGCAGCTCGTAGGCTTCGCACTAAAATGTATTTATATAATAATAAACGAGTAAAATGATGGCCAATAGATTACGCAAGAAAGTGGCAAAAACTAGAATTGAGCGTATGGTAGCAGCGGATGGGACAACTTGCCACCATCCCCAGCAAATTGCAGAATGTTTTGCTCAATACTACACAAAACTATATAATTTAAAACAAGATACAAATTTATCTCAGCCCACTATCCAGGAGATTTTCCCTTTCCTACGACGACTTAATCTCCCGACTCTCTCAGAAGCAATTTCTCATCGACTGATGTTTACCCCGACCCTAGGAGAACTCCAAGCAGCCCTTTCCTCCCTTAAGGTTAATAAGGCACCCGGTCCAGATGGATATACAGCTACGTACTACAAAACCTTTTCCCCCCAGCTAAACTCACATCTTCTTTCTGCGCTGAGTCACGTATTCCTTTCGGGGGGTGCGACTAGCGACTGGCTATCCGCTACTATAGTTACAATTCCCAAAACAATGCCACCTGAGGATAATTGCTCCAAATATAGGCCCATCTCCCTCTTAAATGTCGATGCCAAGCTGTACGCTAAAATCTTGGCTAATAGATTGGCAGATATCATGCCCTTATTGATTGCCGACGACCAAGTAGGGTTTATTAAGTCCAGACAAGGCCCTGATAATACCATCAAGGCTATGGCCTTGATGGATTATGCTACCGACTCAGCCACGCCATCCTTAATCCTATCTCTCGATGCCGAGAAGGCGTTTGATCGCCTACACTGGGTATTTTTGGAGCACACTCTTTTAAAATTTAACTTCCCCAAAGAATTTATTAAGGCCATTATGGCGCTCTACTCATGTCCTAATGCACGCGTATTAAATGCAGGATTCCAATGTACAGTGATCCCCATAACAAATGGCACAAGACAAGGATGTCCTCTCTCCCCATTATTGTATGCGTTAGCGCTGGAACCATTGGCCCAAGCTATTAGACAATCTGACGGGATAGAAGGACTATTGGTAGGACCTACCGTGTGTAAATTGAGCCTATTTGCCGATGATATCTTACTGACTCTGACTAATCCCCTCACCTCTTTGCCGACCCTTCATTCTATACTGACTGAATATGGGAACTTGTCATACCATAAAATTAATGTACACAAAACCCAGGCTCTTGCCCATGGTATCCCTGACGCTGAACTGTCCACTCTTAAATCCCAATACCCTTATGACTGGCGTAATAGATCATTGACTTATTTAGGAATTAAACTATCTTTTAACAAACCTCAACTCTATAAGCTTAACTATACACCACTAATACATATGGTTTCGACTTTCTGTCAACAATGGTCAACGGTGGAAATATCTTGGGCGGGTAGGATTAATGCAATTAAGATGATGCTTTTACCTAAAATACTATATGTTTTTAGAGCTCTACCTCTACCAGCTCCTATGTCGTTCTTTAAAACGGTTCTCTCAAACCTTTCTCAATTTATATGGCGAGGTAAACGACCCCGAATTAAAATCGCGATCTTACATCAGCCTGTGGACAGGGGAGGGTTAGGCTTACCCAATTTATTATTATACTATAGAGCTGCCCTGATGACAAATCTTGGTCGCATATTTGCGGGGGTAGACCTCCCTCAATGGACCTCATTGATCCTGCCCTGCTCGCTGCCACATGATTTTGTGGGATTGTTATGGACGCCTAAGTCATGTAGACTAATGAAAGGCGACCTCCCGGCCTTGCCAGCATTACTCCTGCATGTTTGGGATGTGACTCGTTCTCTCTTGACTGCGGTCCACCCCCTGTCTCTGGCCTCCCCCCTCTCAATGTTCACTCACTTAATCCCAGATTTTGATCCTCGCCCATGGTGTCGTAACTCACTCACCACCTTATCCTCCTTTTATGCCTCTCATGATATCCTTCCCTTTCTCCAACTACAGGAGAGACACTCTCTCCATCGCAACTTAGGTTTTCATTTTATGAGGCTGAGGTCCTGTTTGGCGAAATATGGCCTGCTACATCTCCCTCCTAACGCTGACATACTGACTCGGTTTGAACATCATTGCTTGACCCAGTCTCCTGACTCGCGACTCCTTTCCTTGACCTATCAATTATTATTAACTAGAACACCTCTCTCAACATGGAGATTTCAACTAAACTGGGAAAGAGATCTGCAACATACACTCTCCGCGGATCAATGGAGGGAATGTTTTCTCTTAGACTGTAAGAAATTTCGTTGCATCTCATTAGTGGAGGCTAGGAAAAAGATTTTATATCGTTGGTACATTACACCTGACAGGGAAAATCATTACAACCCACAGGTTCCTAGAACCTGTTGGAGGTGTGAAGAGGAGGAGGGCACTTTCTTTCATACATGGTGGGCTTGTCCTAGACTTACTACACTTTGGGACCAAGTTGCCGCCCTGAGTTCGGAGATTTTAGATGCCGAGATTGTCCCAACACCAGAGGTGTTCCTCCTGCAAATGTTTCCCGACTCCCTTACTAAATTCCAAAAACAACTATTGGCTCATATCTTCTCAGTCACTACTACTCTCATAGCTGCTAAGTGGAAATCGAATGTCATTCCCACAGTGGGTGCTGTTAAAACCAGATTGAGGGAGTTGCGATCCTTGGATGCAATGGCTAGAGCCTTGATGGGACTGACTGGGGTGGGAAAGGATCATTGGTCGATTTGGGACACCTATACCTTTAAAATTTAAGGATTATACCTTAAGTAATATGTGACAACCCTTTCAGTGGTCTTGCTGAATAGAGAGATACCTTACTACTGATACTTGATTTGTAACATGGTGTTTTTTTTTTAAGTCTTTCTGTTTTTGTTTTTGTGTTTTTCTGTTTCTGTCTTATTTTTTATGTTTTTGGTGTCTTTCCCCCTTTTTTCCCCCGTTATCTCTGCATAACCTTTAAGTTATATTATGTATGTCTAAATTTTGTTGGAAAAATCAATAAAAGCATTATTTAAAAAAAAAATATATATATATTGACGCAAAAACTCGTATGATAAAATGTGAAAAACACACTTTACACGCTGTAGATTATTAAAAATTCAAATTTTATTGCATTTTTTGTTATAATATACAGGCAGGACATGACGTATACATATAATAATGATATATTATTAATCTGCTGAGTCTGCCGGAAAGAACGATATATATTATGTCTGGGTCATATAATAAAATGTGGCTTCAAATCGCGTCTAAACATGATGAGCGAAAGCAGTAAAAATGAGCTCAGCACACAGCGGTGAAATGGCTCAGCAGCAAAGGGGTTAAGCAATTTTAAAAATCTTTAGTCAAATCAAAATGCGTGCTGGATTGATGTGAACTCCCGTAAGAAAGATTTTTATAGCCAGAGTATGAAAGTGCAAGGTCAAGGTTTCTTTTCCAGTTCAGATCAACCCAGGAGCCAATGCTCTGTCCAGGCCCCGGTCAACCTGAGTGGCTTACGGTTTCCAGCAGCTCCCTCTAATAACAAGCCCGCGATTCCTGAGGTTTTGCATGCAGATTCTGCAGGTGAAGGGATTGCTATAAGATTTTCTTTGGTTCAGTGGAAAAGATTTGTCCCAAGCCCAGATTCGAAAACTCCCGCTGGTCCAAAAAAGGAAAGATTAGTTTCTGCTAGCATCATGCAAATTTGTACCTTTAAACATTTCATTAGATTTTTCTAATAGAGAATATGATTTCAGTCTTAATCCATTTATCAACACATTTTACCATTCGTATTTTTTCCAGATATCAATATAGATTTTCCCATTAAAAGTTATAGCTGTGAGAGCCGATATCTGATCTGAATCGAAATGCCAGTAAAACCAGGGCTGAATTTCCCAAACCAAAAAATCTACCGTAGATACGAGTATAGCGCAACCCGAATATAACGCGATGGAAAGAGATTTATTATGGAAATGAGAGAATACTCACGACTCAAATATAACGCGAGGAGCAAAATTTTAATGTAAACAATTAAGATCCTTCCAGGTTCTCTTAACACAGTCGGGCTCCCCCTCAGGCCAGGGTGCTCTGCTCTAGAATGATTGCAGTTGTTACTAAGTATGAAGCCGCCGGCCACCCATCTACTTTACTAGCAATTACAGTAGATGGCTGGCGGAGGCGAACAAGGCGAATTATTGGCTTAAAACGAGCGTGCCCTCTGGCCGTGATGGATCCCACCTCTCCTGAATCCAGGAGTTCCTGAAGTGTTTGCAAGCATCAGGGAGCCCGAATTCACTTCAGCGAGACTACCATAACTTCCAGGAGACTTGAGATCCAGAGCAAGGCAATTTTTTTAAAATTTTTTTTACACGCGATGCAGATGTCTCGAATGTAACACAATTTTAAGGTAAATTTTTGTCACCAAAATCTAGCGGTATACTCGAGTATCTACAGTAATAAGTGAAGCCCTGGTATCGAATGAGGAGATGCATTGTATACCTTGATTTAGTCAAGTGGCCAGCTTCATTTCAGCTAACAATTCATTCTACTTTTAATTTGATAGATTTATAACGTAGTAATCATTATATTTCATGTTATGCTGCTTTAGTTTAGATAAATACTTTCCCATAGTCAGCGCAGATTAATTGTATTGCTTCTGGAGCAATAATTTTATGTGAGGCAAAATCTGAGGACAAAATAAAACATTTACCACATTCGCTGCATTAAGAGCTTCTCACCTGTATGAGTCCTCACAGGCGCAACAAGATATTCCTTAAATTATTTTCCATCAAAAGCAATTAAATCTCTTTTATCTTGTGTGAATCATTTGATGTGCTTTAAGAGTTGAGGCCTGACTGCATCATTTCCCACATTCAGCACATTTAAATTACCTTTTTCTTGTGTGAGTCCTTTTATGTCGCTTAAGAGTTGATGCCCGAGCAAAACAATTTCCACATTCTGTGCATTTAAATGGTTTTTCTCCAGTGTGAATCATTTTATGGATTGCAAGATGTGAGGCCGCTGTAAAACCTTTTTCACATTCACTGCAATTAAATGGTTTTACTCCTGTGTGAATCATTTTATGTTTCGTAAGAGTTGATGCCCGGGCAAAACAATTCCCACATTCAGTGCATTTAAAAGGTTTTTCTCCCGTGTGAATCATTTTATGGATTGCAAGATGTGAGGCCGCTGTAAAACCTTTTTCACATTCACTGCAATTAAATGGTTTTACTCCTGTGTGAATCATTTTATGAGCTGCAAGATGTGAGGACCGGCTAAACCATTTCCCACATTCACTGCAATTAAATGGTTTTTCTTTTGTGTGAATCATTTTATGAGCTGCAAGATTTGAGGCCTGGCTAAAACCTTTCCCACATTCAAAACATTTAAATGGTTTTTCTCCCGTGTGAACCCTTTTATGGACTGCAAGACGTGAGACCGCTGTAAAACCTTTTCCACATTCACTGCATTTAAATGGTTCTTCTCTTGTGTGAATCATTTTATGTGTTGCAAGAGTTGAGTGGCAGGTAAAATGTTTACCACATTCAGGGCATTTAAACGGTCTTTTTCTTTTGTGAATCCTCTGATGATTTTTAAGCACAAAAGGGTTTGTGAAAGGTTTCTCACATTCAGGGCATGAGAATTGTTCTTCTGTGTAAACATTTTGGTATTTAGATGCTGACTCAGTAGCAGAAATCTCCCCAGAAGCAGTAGAAGAATTTGGTTCTTCTCTGCAATTTGTTTCAGTCTTCACAAGGTCAGTCTCAAAAGTTGAGATGTTCCCCATTTCAGAAAGTGGCACTGAATTACCCGTGTAAACTGAATCATAAATAAGACCAGTATAATATAGACTTTGATTTGGCTTTATGGATTCTATTAAAGACTCGCTAGGATTTATTTCCATGAGATTTGTATTGCCTTTTAAATATTCTTCAGACTTATCAGGTGTGCATTCTGACGGTGTCTGTCTTGGAGGTGTAGAAATCTCTTTGTATGTGACAAGTCCATCTTTCCATGTGGGGGATTCCTTCTTAATATCAGTAGATGGATATTCAGTCTGTATATGTGACTCTGATTCTGCCACTGTATCAGTAGAGTTATACTGTGTCTGTGTATGCTCTGTGGGTTTATAAAGTTCAGCGTCTGTGAGATTTTCTTCTTCACTTGAGTCCGGTTCCTCCTTAATAACAATAGGAAAATATTCTGTATATTCTGCGTTTGGATAAATGTCTTTCTCTGGGAAATAGCTTTCTTTAAAAGTCAGAGGTTCTGCCTCTGTGGATGTTACAGAATCAACTCGCCATTTTCTTGCCTTGTTCAAATATTTTTCTCCACCACTTGGTATATATTCCGTTCCAAAAACAGTAAAAGAAACCGGCGGGTGCGATTCACCAGATACAGATTTACCTACGGGAAGAGGAAAATCACATTATTAGACAAGACAGCTCACATTTCAGTTTAATATTTTTAAACATTTCTCTAATGTTGTACAAAAAACTATGAGAATGAAACCTTCTCTTACCAAGTTCAACATTTGGCTGGTGATTCCCCATCCTGACAGCCTTGTAGAGATCCCTGTGCTCTTCTAAATACTCCCACTCCTCCATGGAGAGAAAGACAGAGACATCCTCACAGCGTATAGGAACCTGACACACACAATGACAGTCACCATCCAGACACATCCCATGGTGTTACCGTATAATGTCCCATTCCTAGCAGCCTCACCTCTCCAGTCAGTAGACGGATGATCTTATTGGTCAGTTCCAGGATCTTCTCATGGTTTTGCTCATGGATTCCTGAGTGAGGTGGAGGCTCCGTATTGAAGCTTTGGCTCCTGCGGTATCCTACTTCTGATATTTGGTGACGGCTGCGGTCAGTGACCATCTCATGGATCTTCACCATCATATGATCCTAAACATTGAAAGTAACATTAAAAGAGAGATTTGCCTTTTAAAAGGTGTAATCCTGTATAAACCCTGGGCCAAACCTTTCGCTGATATATCACTCTGCTCATATTTTACAAGTGTGTTGTATGATATGCTGGAACATTCATTTACATATGAGACTGGGTAAACTGAATCCACGACTGATCTGCCTCTGAAATGTCTCCTGGGTCAATCAGCTCCAGGGTTATTTAATATCATCAGTAATATGTGAATTTCATAGAATTTCTTACCTCTCCAGTCAGCAGAAAGATGATCTCCAGAGTTAGATCCAGGATCCTGTGGCTCAGTGGATCCCTGGCTTTGTCTTTATTCATTATCACGGTTTACCTGGACGCCCAGTTCTTGTGGAAAGGAACGATTAGAGGGAGCACAAGATTTCTGAAATTAGAGAGAAACATTCAGCTCTGATTCACATACTGACCCCTCCCACCTGCATTATGGCACATCAAAGATATATCTACAAAAAAAAACAAAAACATTCCTACTCCACCCTCACAATTGTAGACCCCATAGATATACCTGGCACTTAGTTTCAGAACTGGTCAGGGATGGCGGCTGCTTTTAGGTGCTGTAGATCTGGAAAATGGAGGCGAGGCTGGGCTGATCACATCACATCACATCACTGTCTCATATCCACAAGTAAGAGAGGTTTGAGATAGGCTACTACTGCAGCAAAAATGTTGATCCTCCAATAAACTTACAACCATAGAGTGTCTGCTCCTCTCTTGCTTCAGTATTGAGGATTTATGGAGTTTGTCGTGCTGGGGACTGGCTGCTTTTTCCTGTATTTCTGGACATTCTTACCTTGATTCAGTAAGTGCTGTGTGCACGGCTTTATTTTATATTGCATTATCTTGTAAATATCATAAGCAGCTTCAGTGATCTGTCAGATGTGGAGATATCCTGGACCCAGTGACCAAATGATTGTGTCTGCAGGCTGAGATTCGATGAGCAAAGAAGAAACCATTTATTGGAGATATCACCAAGGACACCAAAGCCGTGAAGTCTGAATCCCATCCTGCACAGTAACGTTACCTGTTGTCAACCAGGGAGTTTTTTTATGTTTCGTAGTAACTTAATTAAACCTTTTTATTTGCTCATATGTAGTTTTTTGAGTTTCTTTAGCGCCTAACCTGACTGCTTCTCTCATGCAGGAAGCCATTCTCCCTTTCTGGGAGTGAGAAACTTCTAAAGCTGTGTGATTGACAGCTCAGAGCGGTGGGTGAGGCAGTGATCAGAGAGCAGAGAATGCCTGTAATTTTAACTGTCACAGCTCAGGTCTGAGTTTTTTGTTTTGGTTTTTCTTCCCCATCCGTCTGCTTAGCTGCAATGGAATAGGAGTTGGTAGCAGGAAGAGGGGCTGCCAGTATTGCAAAAAGTGGCCCTCGCAGAGGGTATCACAGCAGTGTATGGAATGGTTAATAACTGAAACTTACCAGGAGGATACAAATTCAGGGAGGGCAGCTCACATCATATCTAAAGGCAGCTGTAAATGCTTTCTAGGGAATTTGAGGGCAGTCTGGGGGCAGCTCCGGGGAAGCGTGACGCAGGACTGATTCAGAGGGGAAGCTCAGGGAGCTTTCTTTTTAATATTAAAAAAACAACAACAATTCATCTGTTAGCAGTTTGGCTAACACAATGCACAGGCAGATTTGAGAGATCTTTCAAACCAGCTAAGGTGTTGGGGGTGCACTTTAAAGCCTTGAAGTCAGAATCCCATCTTGCACAGCAATGTTACTGGATGAGCGAAATGCAAGGGTGATGGGCCAGAAGCGTTTCGCACAATACTGCGCTTCCTCGAAATTGGATTTGAACTTTTGCCACTGAGGAAACGCAGTATTGCGCTAAACGCTTCTGGGCCATTATATCCAGTATTTTATTGTTTAGCTCCCTAATAAATATATATTTTTATCCTGCTTCTTGAGTACCTTCAACATTTCCAGCCACTGCGAGCGAAGCCAAACATTGGTGGAATTGGGGAGACTCCCATGCTGTCATCCTGAGTTTATAGGGTGAGTGGGTATATATATTATTTTCCTTATCACGCCAGTTACAAGTATTTATAAAGCGCCAATAAATTCCTCAGCGCTGTACAATGGGAGAGACAGAATAACAAATATACATACATGTTACACACACGGAACAGAAAGAGGGAGGACCCTACTCGAGAGCTTACAATGCCAGAATACCTTATACGCTTTGTACCGCTTTTGCCTTCGGAGGAAACAATACATCTCATTGTGGATTGTGCAGACAGGTCGGCCCTTTAACTACCTGTGATGCTCGCAGCTCTAGAAAAGTGTGAGTTGTTAGCACGTCTGATTTTTTTGAGCATTTATTTATGCTGCACAATATTGCACTGAGTTATATGTGTCTCCTTATGTCTTTGAGGACGTGTTAAAAAAACCATAGGTGAGCAGAAGATGCCTGAAAAGAACCGTACCTATTAGTAAGCATATTTATATTCACACTCACTATCGGTGTGGTGAGAAGAGAGCGCTGTCCTATCTATAAACTTTCTGTGTTTTACTTTCTAAGGTGCTGGAGGGGAACAGCGTCTTTCAGGATCATCGAGCGAACTCATCACATTTTTTGTATCATTCTGTGTGTGCACCACAAACCACCTTGTATCTATATTGCTTTTAGGCTCTCCTCGTCTCTCCCGTCCTTCAATAAGTCTCTGAAAAAACATTAGAGAAGCATATCGGCTCACTCCATAATCCCCCCACTGTACATTTCTTGCTCCATCTTCCCTCACAGCCCCCCATGTGCCCCACTACTTCCCATACCCAGCTATCTAGCCTCACCTAGCGTGTCACCCTCTCCTCTTAGATTGTAAGCTCTTGAGCTGGGTTCTCGCTCTTACTGTTCTATGTGTTTAACATGTATGTATATTTGTTATTCGGTCTCACCCATTGTACAGCGCTATGGAACTCATTAGCGCTTTACAAAAACTTGTAACTGAAGTCCTGGCATCCAGTTGACTAATGCCACACCACAGATGTCAGTCATGGAGCACAGTGCAGCTTTCAGTGATGGAGCCAGGGTTTAGTAGATGGGAGCCCAGGATGCAGCGGATAGATGACAAAAGAGGCAGGTTTCGATGGATAATCAGGAGATTTATTAAACACAGGGTTGCCAGATACACAGCAGACTTTGGAGAAACTACAGACTAGTGGCAGGTGCCTACGAGGAGCCGCGCACTGTAACTCCCATGATTCTTAGCCAGGACAAATGTCCCCATGTTTAAAGTGATGCCAGAGCTCCTCCCTGCGCGGCAACTCGCACGGCGCTGTAATTGAGCTACGCGGCTATGAGGGCTGCGCCATGACTGTCCCACAATTACAAGTGACAGCTTTCCATGCAATAAATAGCATGTGGAACATGGCGCCCACACATACCTGAGCCTCCTTTCCCAGGACAGCAACTCTTTGTCTCTACTACTCCTGTGTGTGTCCTCTCCAGTCACATGGGGGTGTGAGCAGCTTCATGGAGCCAGAGACGGACCTTCCTTGCACAGCCTCAGCTTCTCATACACACGATTTCCAGCAACAGGGGGGTGGCATGGACGCACTCTGATGACATCACAGCTCAGAAGGCTGCAGGGGTCATATGGTGCAGGAGCTTCTGCGTCTGGGGGAGGGGAATGGCAGACATTGTGAAAGGATTTTACCAGGAAGGATACATTGAGATTTCTCTCGTTTTCAAGTATGTCCTGGGTGGCGAGTATGTACCGTTAGGTGTCTTGCCAAGGACACTTACTGGAGAGGTTGCTCGCTGGGATCGAACCCATGACTCCACAGGCTCTCTCCATGCAGAGCGGTGACATTACCTCTACTCCACCCAGCCGGTACATTGAGCTGTGAGGTGTCTGGATCCAGCACTGAGGGACAGGGAGGGAGACACAGCACGATCAGGCCATTCATTAACCCTTTATTCTGCATTATGTGGAGTCCTGGGGGAAAGGAAAGGCCTCAGGATCAGTTTATGGAGCTTCTGCCCTCAGTGTTTAGAGCAGGAAATATCAAGCTGAAGTTCTCTTATTCCCCCAGCTTCTTATTGGGGAAAGTATTTCCATAAACAGTTTGAACAAGTGGAAATTTCTAGAACAAATTCATATGAAGTAATCAGTTTATGGAAGAATCGGTTTTTGGGAATGGAAGATTTAAGTTATGAATAAAGGCTAAAAAGCTTAAACCTGTTTAGTTTAGTAAAACGGCTGCTGTCAGCCTCTGCCCAAGATCTTTTTTAACCCCTTAGTGACTGGGCGGTTTTACGAAAGTCTGTTCGAAAGTTCCAGCTGCTGGCATCTGTCTTGGAGGTGTAGAAATCTTTTTGTATGTGACAAATCCATCTTTTCGTGTGGGTGATTCCTTCTTAATATCAGTAGATGGATATTCAGTCTGTGTATGTTCTGGGGAAGAATAAATGTCTGGATTTAAGATATAGCCTTCTCTATGTGAATCTGATTCAGCCCCTGTATCAGTAGAGATATATTGTGTCTGTGTATGTTCTGTGGGTTTATATAGGTCAGCGTCTGTGAGATTTTCTTCTTCACTTGAGGCCGGTTCCTCCTTTAATAACAATAGAAAAATATTCTATATATTCTGCGTTTGGATAAATGTCTTTCTCTGGGAAATATCTTTTTATAAAAGTCAGAGGTTCTGCCTCTGTGGATGTTACAGAATCAACTCGCCAATTTCTTGCCTTGTTCAAATATTTTTCTTTACCACTTGGTATATATTCCGTTCCCAAATCAGAAAAAGAAACCGGTGTGTGCGATTCACCAGATACAGATTTACCTGTGGGAAGTGGAAAATCACATTAATACGTGAGAAGGTAAAGAACAAGTCTATTAGACAAAACAGCTCACGTTTCAGTTTAATATTTCTAAACATTTCAATAGTGTTGTACACAAAAACTATGAGAATGAAACCTTCTCTTACCAAGTGTAACATTTGGCTGGTGATCCTCCATCCTGACAGCCATGTAGAGACCCTGTGTTCTTCTAAATACTCCCACTCCTCCATGGAGAGATAGACAGAGACATCCTCACAGCGTATAGGAACCTGACGAACACAATGACACAGTCACATCCAGACACATGCCATGGTGGAACCGTATAACATCCCATTCCCAGCAGCCTCACCTCTCCAGTCAGCAGACGGATGATCTTATTGGTCAATTCCAGGATCTTCTTATGGTTTTGTTCATGGATTCCTGAGTGAGGTGGAGGCTCCGTATTAGAAACATAGAAAAATGTCGTCAGATAAGAACCTTTCGGCCCATCTAGTCTGCCCAATTACATGGATACTTTACCTGGATTTATCTTTTGTTTAGGATAGCCTTATGCCTATCCCATGCTTGCTTAAATTCAATTACTGTTTTGGCCTCTACCACTTCTACTGGAAGACTGTTCCATGTATCCACCACCCTCTCAGTAAAATAATGCTTCCTGATGTTACTTTTAAACCTTTGCCCCTCTAATCTAAGACTATGTCCTCTTGTTTTGCTATTTTGTTTCCTTTTAAATATACTCCCTTCCTCTACCTTGTGGATTCCCTTTACGTATTTAAATGTTTCTATCATATCTCCTCTGTCTCGTCTTTTTTGAAGCTTTGTGTTCTGTGGTATCCTCCTTCTGATATTTGATGATAGCTGTTGTCAGTGGCCATCTCATGGATCTTCAACATCATATGACCCTAAACATTGAAAGTGACATTATAGAGAGGTTTGCCTTTTAGGCTGGGGTCAGACGAGCGTCATTGGAGAGCAGAAGGAATGTCCATGAGAGTGGACGTTCCTTCCACCCGACGCCTGTCTGGCCACCTCACTGAGTGCAGTTAGTGTGCTCAGTGCTGCAAGGCTCGATCCTCCTATGGAGGATCGCGCATTGCAGCTCTGTCAACGCGTGGCCTAGCGCTTTGACGGAGAGGGCTGCTGCACGGATGCTCTTGCGTGCGCAATTCGTGTGCGTGCAACAGCGTGTGGCTGGCCCTGTTGCAGCGTCACAATGCTGCAACAGAAGCCAGAAGGCACGTCAGTACGGGCGCATAGTGCGCTCGCCTGACCCCAGCCTTATTGGTGTAATCCTGCATAAACCCTGGGATCCCCCCAAACTTTTCATTGATATAGCACTCTCTTATTTTATTTATTTATTTGCAAAGGATTTTACCAGGAAGGATACATTGAAATTTCTCAAGTATGTCCTGGGTTCAAGAACATTGTATTTCTGTAATGACTGTAACAATTCAAAGTATTAAAATGCAAGATATTAAAAACACAAATATACAGATTAACATTTCATGGGAAGGACTAGATCCTTGGGCTAATTAGGGAGATTGGCAAAGTGGAAGCAGCTGGAAAGGAAGCTACAAATTTTAGACCAGCTCTGGGTGGGACAGCAGAGTCCAGAAGCAGGCCCTTTGCAGAGGATGACATTAGATGGAAGCTGTGTGAAAGAAGAGGTTGCAGAATTACAGAGTGTGGGCTGTATATGCCAGATATTTACGAAGTGGGGAGACAATATGAGAGTAAGGGTTTAACAAAACAGAGTGAAAAGTTAACAAGAAAACAGTCAGCCAAAATATAGATAGTTAGATGCAAACGTAAAATATGAACAGCAGAATTAAAGTCGAGATTGTGGAGTAAAATTGCAGAAGACATGTTGATTGCTGATACCTTGGGTTCAGAGTCCTGAAGCAGGCCCTGTGCAGAGGATGATGTTAGATGGAAGCTGTGTGAAAGAAGAGGTTCTGTATGATCTGCTGGTACATTAATTTACATAAGAGACTGGGTAAGCTGAATCTACTACTGATCTGCCTCTGAAATGTCTCCTGGGTCAAACCGTTCCAGGAATTTAATATCATCAGTAATATGTGATATATAGAATCTCTCACCTCTCCAGTCCGCAGAAAGATGATCTCCAGAGTTAGATCCAGGATCTTCTGGGTCAGGGGATCCCTGGCTTTGTCTTTATTCATTATCACAGTTTACCCGGACAACCGGTTCTTGTGGAAGGGATCCAACTTATAGGCACCCCTGAGATCCAACTTGGTGTAAATCTTGGCACCTCGTAATTTGTCAAACAATTTAGAAATGAGTGGTATAGGATATACATTGCGAATGATAATGCGGTTCAATTCCCGGTAGTCAATACAAGGTCGCAGGTCTCCCTCTTTTTTGGACACAAAAAAGAATCCTGCCCCAGCCGGAGAGGAAGATCACCTTATAAAGCCCATACCCAAATTTTCCCTTATATATTCCTCCATGATATCATTCTCTTTTTGAGACAAAGGTCGTAAGGTCTATGTGGAGGCAATACATCACAGTTTCTTTTTTCAAACACCTCCTTCAAATCCTGGTACCACTCAGGTACCTTTGTGGATAAAGGAGGAGCGGTGGGTACATTGAGACTCCCTATCGTGGTGACGGTTTGTAAACACTGTGCCCAGCAACGAGAGTTCCATGCTTTGATCTCCCCTTGTTCCCAATCCAGAGAAGGGTTATGTTTCACCAACCAAGGGAAACCCAAGACCACCGGACACGAGGGTGATTCAATGACCTGAAAAGTTATTTGTTCGTGATGAAGAACCCTTGTTGTAAGACATATAACTGCAGTATCATGAGTAACCCTGGGTTGGGATAGAGGTCTCCCATCAATGGCCTCTACAAACAATGGTGTATCTCTGTCAACCAATGGGATAGCATGGGTACAAGCAAAGGCCTGGTCCAGAAAATTCCCTGCTGCCCCAGAATCAACAAATGCAGTGGTATGAATCAAGGAGGTCTCCCAGGATAGAGATAGGCACTACCAGGCGTGTTTTATTTTTCAAAATAGGAAACACATTAGTCATGCCCAAAGTTTGTCTCCTAGAGAACGTTAGGCTGTCACATTTCCCGAAACCCTGGCTCTACTGGATCTCCTAGTACATTGACTCCTGAAAAGCCCATGGCCAGCACAGTAAAAGCACAATCCCTCCCTCCTACAGTACTCTCTCTCCTCCTGAGATATACCAGTATTACCGATCTGCATGGGTTCAGGAGGATTGTGTTCAGCTGCGGGTTGTACAGGAATATTTGAGGCAACGTTCAGAATGGGTGGCGACATTCTAGGCACTCTCTCTCTGGGAGCCCGTCTGTCACGGATCTGATCATCCAGAGCAATACAAAAATCAATTAATTCCTCCAGAACATCAGGTAATTTCATAGGTGCGAGTTCGTGCATTCGGAATTCAGATAAGCCCTCCATGAAAGCCAATACCAGAGCCTCATTTGTCCACGTAACCTCAGAAGCAAGTGTTTTAAATTCAATGGCGTAATCAGACACTCTCCTGTTGCCTTGTCTGATTCGATAGAGTGCCCTACCTGCCTTCTGAGATCTACGAGTAGGGTTAAACGTACGGCGTAATTTATTTGAGAAAGGATTTTACCAGGAAGGATACATTGAGATTTCTCCTGTTTTCAAGTATGTCCTGGGTGGCGAGTATGTACCGTTAGGTATCTTGCCCAAGGACACTTTCTGGAGAGGTTGCTCGCTGGGATCGAACCCATGACTCCACAGGCTCTCTCCATGCAGAGCAGTGATGTTACCTCTACTCCACCCAGCCGGTACTCTGACCCAAACATCTCATAGTCATATAAGATAGGTTTCTTATTTTCCCACAGCGGGGTAGCCCCTTCCAGAGCCTTATCAGAGATGGTTAATAAGAAACCCCACCTTAGACTTAACAGAGGGGCACATACCCAGATTGAGGTCAAAGTGTATTTAGACTTGAATCAAGAAACCCCGACAATCACCAGGGGTACCATCAAAACGCATCGGTGCAGTCATATGTACATGGTGATTAGGCGGTACAACAACAGTAGATACATTAGCCTCGGTAACCGGCATAGTCATCGGGGTGTTGCTCTACCAGCAGAGCATGCAAGGCTTGAGCAATTTGGTCCATTCTATGATCTTGTTCTTCCTGCCTTGCAGAAATCTTGGCTAATTGAGCAGATAAGTCTGCAGGATCCATGGCCCTAACGTAATGTCATGATCCCCAACAGGATGGGGTAAATGATCCTCGCACACAGCACACTATCATTTCCCTCTGATCCTTATAAGTGGTTGGTCAATATATATAAATATATCCCTATGCTGGCAAATAAACAACCAAGAGTGGGAAAAGTTTTAGCCAAGCGTGGGAAATGTTAACTGTTTTAGCCAAGCTTGGGAAATGTTTTAGCCAAGCGTGGGAAATATAGCGAAACCAGGGGTACGATACCAGGAAATGTCAGGTAGCCAAAAGCAATAGGTCAGTATGCCAGAAAGCATCGGAAGCCGTTCGCCAGGGGAAGTACGCCAGAGAGAGTCGGAAGCTGTTAGCCAGGAGTCAGTACACCAGAGAGTGTCGGAAGCCGTTTGCCAGGGGTCAGTATGCCAGAGAGCATCGGAAGCCGTTTGCCAGGGGTCTGTAGCCAGAGAAAGTACAAATAGTCATGGGTAGCTCTAAGGGATTGTGAAACCACATTAGGGCAATGCTGGTATGCATTGCCTGTGGTTTTAAACCCGTTGGAACTGCGTCATCACGCCGGGCTCTGCCCCCGGGATTTCCATCTTCATTCGGTGCCCGGCCAGCGAGCACGATGCTGTCAGGCACCTGAAGACCTTAGCGCGGTACGTAATAGATCCAGAAAAGTCAGTAGAAAAGGTACAGCGCACCAAGGAATCTGGAATACATACACTTATTGCGATAGCTCATGCAGATAAATCATCCCAGACATTTTTCAGCGTTATATATAAAACAAAACAGAGATATTATCGTGCAGTATGTACATACAGAGGTATATATATATTGGCAAATTCTGGGGAATCCCCATCATTTATTCCCTCACTCATGCGTTTGAACAATTTTAAACTGCTTTTTTGGTATAGAACATGATGGAAGAATGTGGTCATTAGTATGGATTGCTCTTTTTTGGTGTTGTGTATTTAATATCTTAGATGCACCCACTGTTGCAGCTAGTTTAGGTTGAGTGCAACCTCCCTGTGGTTTGTATTATATATATATATATATATATATATATATATGACAAAACTGATACAATGATAATAAAAAAAATTATATAATAACCTCCCAGATACCATCAAATCTTCCCCCAGTCTAAAGTCCCTTAAGAGATCTCTATTAACATACCTGGATACAGAATGCGCCTGTAAACATGTAACATAGTGACTATATTTCCTACATATTTATTTTCTGTTAATCTGTATATTTGTTTTCTGTTAATATCTTGTACCAACTCAATGTTCTTGAACCCAGGACATACGTGAAAATGAGAGAAATCTCAATGTATCCTTCCTGGTAAAATCCTTTATAAATAGATAAATCAATAAATATATATTCTTTTCTTCTCTGAGAGCTTAAAAAGAAATGCAGCGGATAGAATTCAGCATTTTGGAGTAAAGGACGTTTTGACACTTTAGCCACTAGGTGGCAGCATAACATAAGAATTGGTCTGCTGAAGTTTGCTAGGGTTGCAGACCTGAACTGTTGCACTTTCCTACCACTAGACGGCCCAATTGCTAGCCCACTGTTTTTACTATATTATTATTATTATTCTTTATTTATAAAGTGCCGGCATATTCCGCAGCGCTGTACAATAGGCACAGTATAGACAGGGTTACAATACATTGAACAACATTTGACAAACAGTACAGGAGGAGATGAGGGCCCTATTCCCGGAGGAACTCACAATCTAGAAGGGTTGGAGTTGGAAACAGGAGGAGAGGACTGCAAGGTGAGAGTAATTGATGGTTGCCTGGGAATTAGAAGCCTGGGGATTAGTAAGAGTAATTAGAGAAAGAAATGTAGACAGCTGGAAAGGATGCATGAAAATAGAGGGTGGGACTGCTGAGTGTGTAAATGGATCCTGGCTGTGTGTTTCCCCGTGTGAAGAGGAAATGAGTTCACTTAAGTGTTAGGCATCAGAGGCCTTTGAAATGGGGGGGGAGGGGGCACAGGTTAAAATCATATCGAAAAAAGCGGGATTTTTAGAAAATAAAATCAGCCAAAAATTAAGAAATGCAGATACAAAATACGATTGCGAGGATAGCATATTGTGGAGTGCGCTGGTGGCCATCATGTTGAAAACTGGATACCTGGAGTGTTCTTAAGATGCTTGCTTCAGGGAGATCAGTGTGTGAATGGATCCTGGCTGTGTGTTTCCCTGGAGTGTTTACTATGTATATTTATAATCTATTTTGAACCTGCACAATTATTTGCAACAGTGTAAACGACATCATCTATTTCAAGACCAATGTGATGATCGCAATCACCCTTTTTCCACTGATGACCTTTTTGTGTCTTCTATTCCATATCCTTTAATTTAAGCACAAAGCATTTTGGCGTTAACCCTTATGGCTTTATTCTTTATGACTTTACGGAGAGCATTTTTTGATGGGATGTACGGCTGAATATGTTACGTGGCGGGAACGGTGTTGTTCTGATTTTCAACTTCTGAACAATCTGACATGGCAGATTGGTTGTTTCTTTTGTCTGTACCTTAATTTGCCAATAATTTTAGCAACACATGCAGCACTTGACTCTGGAGCGTGAGTATGATCCACATACCTCTGAAGATGATGCTGTCCGTTGACATATTTATTAGTTGCTCTGCCTTTACAATTGTCAGATTTTCGCTTTTCACAGCACCAGTAATACCTGTCATTGCGATTTTTATCTTTCACCATCAAATATCCATGAACGTTGATTTTGTTGTTCTTTGAGAAGGTATGATCTCACAAATCAGTCATTCTGAGTGTAGAGGGGTTAAGTTATACTGTAAACCTTTCTATATCATATATGTGCAGGTTGTATTTGCCGCCAAAAGTGCTTTCTAGGTAGAAATCACAGCCAATCAGGACTTGGCAGTGAATGACAGATTATATGACCTCAAGATGACCTGTCCACAGGTCATGGTATATACGGTGCTGTTCGGCGGCAGTGAAATTCCAATAGAGAAGTAAGGGTTAATGTATTCAGGAACTCCAAACTGTACTGAAATGTCAGTGAAATGTCCAGATGTTCGGTGGTTTCATTCGGCAGTATTGAACAGGCAAATCCCATAAGTTTCAATGTAAATAATATTCCCCGTTTTTACTAAACCATTTATTCTTTCAATTTGCAGCAAGAAGTCTCTATTAATTTTTAGGATCTTTTAGGCATTTTTCGTGATTTTTTTCCAGCAAAAATGTCTCACTTGGTACGTCGGGATTTTTAATGTTGGAAGTTAACTGTTGGGAAGTTGGCCACCAGGCACTTGGTTGTCGAGATTTCGACATAAACCCCTGAGAGGGTGTCCTCCTCCTCTTTAACTTTTATTCAGATTTCATTCACTTACATCACTTAAATTAATCTTTATGCACTATATATAACTACAATGGTTTGATTGATTGATTGTAAGGTACTCTTCTCAAAATAATCAGAAATGGCATTTTCTGTGACATTAAAATTTTTTAAAATTCTTTAGTCAGATCAAAATGTGTGCTGGATGGATGCGAACTCCCGTAAGAGATTTTTATTGCCAGAGTATGAAAGTGCAAGGTCAATGTTTCTTCTCCAGGTCAAATCAACCCAGGAGACAATGCTCTGTCCAGGCCCTGGTCAACTGGCCTGGCTTACGTTTTAAATCTGCTCCCTCTAATAACAAGCCCCTGATTCCCGGGGGTTTGCATGCAGTATTCTGCAGGTGAAGGGATTGCTATAAAATTTTGTTTCCTAACTTGTACCTTAATTCTATTGGGTGATTTTTTTTTAAATATATATATATATATATATATATATATATATATATATATATTGTGTTTAATATTGCAGAAGCCACCTGCACATCATAGCAACTCAAAGAATTGCATCCCAGAGCTCCTGTGCCACATTCCCCATATGCAGCAAGGAACTCTGGGTAGGATATGCAAATGACCTCTGTCTCACTTTTATGCATCCTGGATCTGTTATTACACAGAACCCTAAAATCAATGCTATGCCACACTGTGGCTTTGTAGCAAAGATAAGGTTATGCAACTGGTATATATATACATACATATATATTGGCTGGTTCAGTGGAAAAAAATTATCCCACACCGATATTCAAAAACTCCTGCTGGTCCAGAAAAAGCTTATTTTCTGCCAGCATCATCCAAATTTGTACCTTTAAACATTTCTCTTAGAAAAATTTTATGAAAATATGATTTCAGTCTTATTCCCTTTATTTTCTGTAGGAAAATCCATTTATCAACGCATTTTACCATTCGTATTTCTTTCCAGATATCGATATAGATTTTTCCATTAAAAGGAATAGCTGTGAGAGCCAATATCTGATCTGAATCAAAATGGCAGTAAAACCAGGGCTGAATTTCCCAAACCAAAATAATCTAATAATTGAAGCCCTGGTATCGAATGAGGAGATGCATTGTATACCTTGATTCAGTCAAGTGGACACCTTCAGCGGACTACAGACTGACATCTGTTTGTGCATCCAAGTGGTGCTCATTGAGCGCAGTTTCATGTCTCACTTGTGTGTGAGTTCCAACATGGATTTTTATATTGGTTTTCACTTGGGAAAAAAAATGCATTTAACGTTTATAAACTATACGTTTATCTCCTCGGGATTCTGTTTTTTGGTTCCATACAAAGAGAAAAATACATTGAACATGCTATGAACCTTAATGGCAAGACTCAAATGTGTATGTTGTTTAATCTCTATGACATTCATATACAGTGGCAAGAAAAAGTATGTGAACCCTTTGGGATTACGTGGAGTTTTGCATGAATTGGTCATAAAATGTGCTCTGATCTTCATCTAAGTCATAACAATTTGAAAAACACAGTCTGCTTAAAATAATACAACACAAACATCAGGGTTATCCAAAGAGATTCGAAAAGTCACCGCACTTTCGGTGACTTTTCGTTCTCTTCAATTCGGTTCCTTTTGCCGATCCCATTTCGGTGACCCTGCGGTGTATTCAGCAAGCACCACAGGGTCCCCGAATTGCAGGGAAAAGCTGCCGCAAACCTGATGAAAACTAACCGCAAAACTCACCGAATGCACGCAGAAAACCCCCAAAAACATCTGGATTAACCTGCGAAAACCACGGAAAAAGCCCGAGCAGGAGCCAATCGCACACAGCCGAAGCAGCTGAGACAGCAGACGAGGGAGGTGAATAAATTAGCAAAACCATTTGTATGAATCTGTGAAAATGAAACGCTGTTTGCAAAGAAACTACTGAGCGAAAATGTCTGAAATTTGCACATGAGGTCCAGGGAATAATAATAAAAAGGGCTGTTACAGAACAAATAAGTAAACTTAAAAAATAAAAATCGAACTTTTAAAAAAAAATAAGAAAAATGCTTAAAGTATCCGAAAAAATCTATAAAGAGACTTTTTGCTGCAGAATTTTATAATGAACGGTTTATTAGATATTGAATTAAAACAGGAATATTTTTAACATTGAAGCCTATGGGATTCTCCTGAATAAATTTGCCGAATTAAACCCCGAATGGCAGGGCATTAGGGGAACCTTTCACTGCTGGTTTGTGTTCTCTGAATAGCCGAAGCAGTGCTTTTTCATGGGGATTTCACTTCCCTCGAATAGGCACCGAACAGGCACCGGATGTTCAGGCAATTCGCCAGGATTTGGCGAATTGCCTGCTCTCTGGATAGCCGAATGGCCAGAAAAGGTAACCGAACGCTGATTTTCAGTGTTCGGTTACCTTTCTCAAGCAATTCGGATCTCTTTGGATAACCCTGTATATGTTTTCATGTTTTTATTGAACAGAACATGTAAACAATCACAGTGCAGGGTAGAAAAAGTATGTGAACCTTTGGACTTAATAACTGGTTGACCCTCCTTTGGCAGCAATAACCTCAACCAAACGTTTCCTGTAGTTGCAGATCAGACCTGCACAACGATCTGGAGTAATTTTGGACCACTCCTCTTCACAAAACTGTTTCAGTGTAGCAATATTCTTGGGATGTCTGGTGTGAATCGCTCTCTTAAGGTCATGCCACAGCATTTCAAACGGGTTGAGGTCAGGACTCTGACTGGGCCACTCCAGAAGCCGTATTTTGTTTTGTGGAAGCCATTCTTTTGTTGAATTACTTATATGCTTTGGGTCATTGTCCTGTTGCATCACCCATCCTCTGCGGAGCTTCAGTTGCCGGACAGATGGGTCTTACGTTTTCCTGCAAAATGTCTTGATAAACTCTGGAATTCATTTTTCCATCAATGACAACAATCCATCCAGGCCCTGAGGCAGCAAAGCAGCCCCAAACCATGATGCTCCCTCCTCCACGTTTTACAGTGGGGATGAGGTTTTGATGTTGGTGTGCTGTGCCTTTTTTTCTCCACACATAGTGTTGTGTGTTTTTTCCAAACAACTCAATTTTGGTTTAATCTGTCCACAGAATATTTTGCCAGTAGTGCTGTGGAACATCCAGGTGCTCTTTTGCAAACTTCAAACGTGCTGCAATATTCTTTTTGGACAGCAATGGCTTCCTCCGTGGTGTCCTCCCATGTACTCCATTCTTGTTTAATGTTTTCCTCATTGTAGATGTGTCAACAAAAATGTTAGCATGTGCCAGGGATTTCTGTAAGTCTTTAGCTGACACTCAAGGATTCTTCTTTACCTCATTAAGCATTCTGCGCTGTGCTCTTGCAGTCATCTTTACAGGATGACCACGCCTAGGGAGAGTAGCAACAGTGCTGAACTTTCTCCATTTGTAGACAGTCTTTCTTACCGTGGACACATGAACATCAAGGCTTTTGGAGATACTCTTGTAACCCTTTCCAGCTTCAAGAAAGTCAACAATTCTTAATCGTAGGTCTTCTGAGAGCTCTTTTCTGTGAGGCATGGTTCACATCAGGCAGTGCTTCTTGAAAACCAGTAAACCCAAAATGGTGTGTGTTTTTAAAGGGCAGGACAGCTTTCAGCAACACATCCAATAACATCACACTGATTGGACTCAAGGTTGGCTCACCTGGCTCCAATTAGCTCTTGGAGAAGTCATTAGGCTAGGGGTTCACATACTTTTCCCACCCTGCACTGTGTCATAATGTCTGTACAATTCTGTTCATAAAAACATAAAATATTGTTTTGTGTTTATTATTTTTAGAAGACTGTGTTTTTCAAATTGTTGTGACTTAGATGAAGATCAGAGCACATTTTATGACCAATTCACAAAACTTCCACGTAATCCCAAAGGGTTCACATACTTTTTCTTGCCACTGTAAAGTATATAACAAGTCATTCCACTTTTAATTTAATTGATATATTATGATTACTACATTATGAATATATCATGTTATTCTGCTGTAGTTTAGATGAAAACTTTCCATAGTCAGCGCAGATGAATTGTGTTGCTTCTGTATCAATAATTTTATGTGAGGCAAAATCTGAGGACAGGATAAAACATTTACCACATTCAGTGCATTAAGAGCTTTTCACCTGTATGAGTCCTCACAGGCATAACAAGATGTTCCTTAAATTATTTCCCATTAAAAGCAATGAAATGTCTTATCTCTTGTGTGAATCATTTGATGTGCTTTAAGAGTTGAGGCCCGACTGCAACATTTCCCACATTCAGCACATTTAAGTTACCTTTCTCTTGTGTGAGTCCTTTTATGTCTCTTAAGAGTTGATGCCCGGGCAAAACAATTCCCACATTCAGTGCATTTAAATGGTTTCTCTCCCGTGTGAATCATTTTATGGATTGCAAGATGTGAGGCCGCTGTAAAACCTTTTTCACATTCACTGCAATTAAATGGTTTTACTCCTGTGTGAATCATTTTATGAGCTGCAAGATTTGAGGACCTGCTAAACCATTTCCCACATTCAGTGCAATTAAATGGTTTTTCTTTTGTGTGAATCATTTTATGAGCTGCAAGATTTGAGGCCTGGCTAAAACCTTTCCCACATTCAAGACATTTAAATGGTTTTTCTCCCGTGTGAATCCTTTTATGGACTGCAAGACGTGAGACTGCTGTAAAACCTTTTCCACATTCATTGCATTTAAATGGTTCTTCGCTTGTGTGAATCATTTTATGAGCTGCAAGATTTGACGCCTGGATAAAACCTTTCCCACATTCAAGACATTTAAATGGTTTTTCTCCCGTGTGAATCATTTTATGTGTTGCAAGAGTTGAGTGGCAGGTAAAACATTTACCACATTCAGGGCATTTAAACGGTCTTTTTCTTTTGTGAACCTTCTGATGCTTTTTAAGAGCAAAAGTGTTTGTGAATTGTTTCTCACATTCAGGGCATGAGAATTGTTCTTCTGTGTAAACATTTTGGTATTTAGATGCTGACTCAGTAGCAGAAATCTCCCCAGAAGCAGTAGAAGAAATTGGTTCTTCTCCGCAATTTGTTTCATTCTTCACAAGGTCAGACTCAAAAGTTGAGATGTTCCCCATTTCAGAAGGTGGCACTGAATTACCCATGTAAACTGGATCATAAATAACGAGACTAGTAGAATATAGACTTTGATTTGGCTTTATGGATTCTATGAAAGACTCGCTAGGATTTATTTCCATGAGATTTGTATTGCCTTTTAAATATTCTTCAGACTCATCAGGTGTGCATTCTGCCGGCGTCTGTCTTGGAGGTGTAGAAATCTCTTTGTATGTGACAATTCCATCTTTCCATGTGGGGGATTCCTTCTTAATATCAGTAGATGGATATTCAGTCTGTGTAAGGTGTGGGGAAGAATAAATGTCTGGATTTAAGATATAGCCTTCTCCATGTGAATCTGATTCAGCTCCTGTATCAGTAGAGGTATATTGTGTCTGTGTATGTTCTGTGGGTTTATATAGGTCAGCGTCTGTGAGATTTTCTTCTTCAATTGAGTCCAGTTCCGCCTTAATATTAGTGGGTGAATATTCTGTGTTTGGATAAATGTCTTTCTCTGAGAAATAACTTTCTTTAAAAGTCAGAGGTTCTGCCTCTGTGGATGTTACAGAATCAACTCTCCATTTTCTTGCCTTGTTCAAATATTTCTCTCCACCACTTGGTATATATTCCGTTCCGAAATCAGAAAAAGAAACCGGCGGGTGCGATTCACCAGATACAGATTTACCTGTGGGAAGTGGAAAATCACATTAACACGTGAGAAGGTAAAGAACAAGTTACATAGTTATATAGGCTGAAAAAAGACATGCGTCCATCGGGTTCAGCCTCTCCCACATAACCTACTGCTGTTGATCCAAAAGAAGGCAAAAAACCCAGTCTATTAGACAAAACAGCTCACATTTCAGGTTAATATTTTTAAACTAGTGTTGTACACAAATTATGAGAATGAAACCTTCTCTTACCTAGTACAACATTTGGCTGGTGATCCCCCGTCCTGATATCCTTGTAGAGATCCCTGTGCTCTTCTATATACTCCCACTCCTCCATGGAGAGATAGACAGAGACATCCTCACACCGTATAGGAACCTGACAAAATGACACAGTCATCGACCAGACACATGCCATGGTGTTACCGTATAATGTCCCATTCCCAGCAGCCTCACCTCTCCAGTCAGCAGACGGATGATTTTACTGGTCAGTTCCAGGATCTTCTCGTTGTTTTGCTCATGGATTCCTGAGTTAGGTGGAGGCTCCGTATTGAAGCTTTGAGTTCTGCGGTATTCTCCTTCTGATATTTGGTGATGGCTGTTGTCAGTGACCATTTCATGGATCTTCACCACCATATGATCCTAAACATTGAAAGTGACATTATAGAGAGATTTGCCTTTTAAAGGTGTAATCCTGCATAAACCCTGGGCCAAACCATTCGTTGATATATCACTCTCTGCTCTTATTTTCAAAGTGTGCTGTTTGATATGCTGGAACATTAATCTACATAAGAGACTGGGTAAGCTGAATCTACGACTGATCTGCCTCTAAGGCTAGGGTCAGACTAACGCATTTTTCACGTTGTCCGTGAAAATGTGCGTTCGAAGAATGGACGTATTTTTTCCCGGAATACGCAATAGCGGTCATACTATGCGCAGTTTCATCCGTGATTTTGTACGGATCATCAATAAAACACTTCTTGCATCTGGACGTTATGTTGGCCGGACATTAGCAGCGTCTGACGTCTCCAATTCACTCACACACGCCGCTAGCGGACGCAGCGCACTCTGTACGTCAGTACTAGTGGTTTAATGTTCTCGAAAAAATGCGTTCATTTTCCACTTGCGTTGCGCAGCCGGACTTTTGTGCGACCGTACTTCGTATATTGGCTGTCATTGCCCGTCATCTGCTGCTAGCACGGCCGTGATTAAGTGCGCCAGAACGCGCGTTCGCACTGCCTCAGTCTGACCCTAGCCTAAAATGTCTCCTGGGTCAAACAGCTCCAGGAATTTAATATCATCAGTAATGTGTGAATTTCATAGAAGCTCTTACCTCTCCAGTCAGCAGAAAGATGATCTCCAGAGTTAGATCCAGGATCTTCTGGGTCAGTGGATCCCTGGCTTTGTCTTTATTCATTATCATGGTTTACCTGGACGCCCAGTTCTTGTGGAAAGGAACGATTAGAGGAAGCACAAGATTTCTGAAATTAGAGAGAAACATTCAGCTCTGATTCACATCCTGACCCCTCCCAGCCCCACATTATGGCATTACAAAGATATATCTACAAAAAAAAAACATCCCTACTCCACCCTCACCTCTCAGTCTCACAATTGTAGACCCTGTAGATATACCAGGCACTTAGTTTCAGAACTGGTCAGGGATGGCGGCTGCTTTTATGTGCTGTAGATATGGAAAATGGAGGCTGGGCTGATTACATCATTGAACGGTCTCATATCCACAAGTAAGAGAGGTTTGAGACAGGCTGGTACTGCAACAAAAATGTTGTTGATCCTCCAATAAACTTACAGCCATAGAGTGTCTGCTCCCCTCTTGCGTCAGTATGGAGGATTTATGGAATTTAGTCGTGCTGGGGACTGGCTGCTTCCTGTACGTCTGGACATTCTTACCTCGATTCAGTAAGTGCTGTGTGCACGGCTTGATTTTATATTGCATTATCTTGTAAATATCATAAGCAGCTTCAGTGATCTGTCAGGTGTGGAGATATCCTGAGCCCAGTGACCAATTGATTGTGTCTGCAGGCTGAGACTCGATGAGCAAAGAAACCATTTATTGGAGATATCACCAAGGACATAAAAGCCGTGAAGTCAGAATCCCATCCTGCACAGTAACATTACCTGTTACCTATTAGGGAGTTTTTTTTATGGTTTTCGTTGTAACTTAATTACTGTAGATACTCGAGTATACCGCTAGATTTTGGTGACAAAAATTTACCTCAAAATTGGAGGGGTCACGTTATATTCGAGACATCTGCATTGCGTGTAAAAAAAAAAAACTTGACTTGCTCATAGATCCCAAGTCCCCGTGACTAGTGGTGGATGAGCCTGCCTGCTAGAGCCGGAGGTCAGAAAACGACACCTGCTGGCTATTGGTGAATGATTCATGGTGTTGGTCATCTCGCTACGCCGGCCATCTGTATCGCAAGTAAGAAGACGGGTGGCCGGCGGCTTCATACTTAGTAACAACTACTATCATTCTAGAGCAGAGCATCCTGGCCTGAGGGGGAGCCTGACTGTGTTAAGAAAACCTGGAAGGATTTTAATGGTTTCCCAGTATAGTATACTATTAGAATTTTGCTCCTCGCGTTATATTTGAGTCTTGAGTATTCTCTCATTTCCATAATAAATCTCTATCCATCGTGTTATATTTGGGTTGCGCTATACTCGAGTATCTACGGTAAATCTTTTTATTTGTTCATATATACATAGTTACATAGGCTGAAAAAAGACATGCGTCCATTGGGTTCAGCCTCTCACACATCACCTACTGCTGTTGATCCAAAAGAAGGCAAAAAACCCAGTCTGAAATGCTCGCCAATATGCAACAAACTGGGAAAAAATTCCTTCTTGACCCCAGAATGGCAGTCAGATTTCTCCTTGGATCAAGAAGCTTACCCACATATTAAATATTATAACCATATTCATATCCAGTTTGCTTTTCTCATGCAGGAAGCCATTCTCTCTCCTTCCTGGGAGTGATAAACTTCCAAAGCTGTGTGATTGACACCTCAGAGCGGTGGGTGAGGCAGTGATCAGATAGCAGAGGATGCCTGTAATTTTAACTATCACAGCTCAGGTCTGAGAGTTTTTTGTTTTATGTCGGGTAAGGGCTATTGGAGACAAAATGGCGTGGGCATACATTTTGTTTTCTGAACTGATAGATAAGATACATCACCAGAATATTTACAGTATTTACTCAGTTATATTTGCACCCACGTATAACCTAAGTGCCTTATATAATCAATATATATATACCACACATATATATAGGAGTAAAGAAATGTTAGTTTAGAGAATAAAACTATTTAGTAGACATTTTCTGTTTTTTTTACTGGAAATCTACTGAAAGTATAATGAACGAGAGTGAAATTTAAAAGGGAATTGTTTTTCTTTTCTCTGAGCTACTCCAAGGCCGAATCCAAGGTTAGTCGCTTGTTAAAATTATTATCTAAGTTTCCGTAGTAGTAGGGAGTATAGGAGTATACCTTGCACCGAAAGCGTGAGTCCAATTAAAACAATGAGAAAGTGAATTGTTATGGATTAAACTAGATAATAACATGGCGTCACAGGTGTCAATTAGGGGACCAGGTGTAGTACAAAATTTTGTTATACCACATTGACCTCAAGCGACGAGAAATAACCTGTAAAATTGAAATATAATGTTATTTTAATTTTAGGAAACTAATTTTGTGATTGGTCAGTGATCTAAAAGGAGGTGTGGAATGAGAAGATATACCGCGCAAGCGAGAGAGTTCAGGCACTTCTTCGCGAACATTCTGGGGACAGTCACTCACATTCCAGCATCCACACAAGCACTTCGAGGACTCTTGGGGCCATGCAATGGGTCACAAGTGAGATGACACTTACACTCCAACAAAGGAGACCCTCATGCTCACTCATGCACTCTCAAGTCTAAATTGACTAATACTCCCACTGGATCACTAATTCACTCTGGTTTTCCAAATATTCAGAGATACACTACATATCCCACTATCCATAATTGAACAGCGACAGATCTCCATAGAGATCAAACAGCAACGCATTATACATCCCAGAGGATTATAATTGTAGGCTGATCGCTGCTCAAGACTGCTACGAAGTCAATCAGAGGTAAGTGTATGGAGGAGTGATTGATTTTAACTGAAAAGTTGATAAAGAGTTTATCTGTCTTTAGCCAAACTCGTATTCCATAAATCATTAATTATGATATTATAGATTGAGAATAAGATATTAATAGTCACTACTGCGGCGTGATTATTGAATACCAAGATTCTTATCAAAATCCAATAATAAACAGATAATATCTGTATCATAGTTAAATTGATTGCGAGTGGCTGTGGATAATGAACTCTACTGTCCGCATTATAAGCTGCCTTAACTTTCCAAGTGGAATAGAGGTATTTGGAAGTGGATATGCAAGTCAGGGAAATAGGTTATGTTTAAAATGTGTAACCTCTGATATGTGATTAGTGTAACCAATACTCAAACGCTTGTTAACTGTTTAAATAAAAATATATATACATTGTAATAGAAACACTTTTGTTGCATCATTGGCTGGAAATGATCTGTGTTTGATATAATTCAATTAACATATATCCTATGGTTTTATGAATCTTTATATGTACAAAAAGAGATGTAAATTATGTCCATCTTGGATCTTCTGGAATAACTGGTTTAGGCGTGGTTTATTGATTAATCGATTGAGGTTATAAAAGAATGAGAGATTAATGTGGTTCTGCGTTAATTTCGATCATATTTGCTACATTATATGTATTGCTGATAAGGGTTGTGTCTCATTTCTTCTAACTATCGATATCAAATTGCCTAGAGATCAGTGACACTCCGTACCTGGAGACATTTCACTGAGATGAACGTCTCTCCAACCATAAATCATCTTACATTTGGTTTCTCTTCCCCATCCCTCTGCTTAGCTGCAATGGAATAGGAGTTTGTAGCAGGAAGAGGAGCTGCCAGTATTGCAAAAAGTGGCCTTCGCAGAGCGTATCACAGTAGTGATTCATCCCTATTATGGCACAGGCAAGCTAAAACCTTGTGAGCACCCACCATAGAGCAGGCCACTAGTGCTGTTGCTTGTCCTCAGGACCCTCACAACCCCCACCCCCCTTTCTCTCATGGTATCACGTATGGAATGGTTAATAATTGAAACTTACCAGGAGGATACAAATTCAGGGAGGGCAGCTCACGTCATATCTAAAGGCAGCTGCAAAGGCTTTCTAGGGACTAGGATACACCAGCTGATGAAGTGAATCTTCGCGAAATGCGTACTGGCTGTATTTTTATGTAATTTTACCAAATTAATTTAATAATTTTTAATGATATCTTGCTGATCCTGCTTTTTGCTGTCCAGTGTCCACTGAAACGGGAGATTCAAGGAGACATCCGATTCCTGGAAGGGTGATCCAGCGCCCCCACTCAAAATCGCTGGCTGCCTACACATCGAGTGCTCGAATTATTGACAGTCTTAAACGTGAGTAAAATTCCAACTTTCATTATACCATCGAAGGTTACAGGCTATACTATGTCCATTTATTTTCTTTGAGGTCACCTTTACTGAAAGAAGAAAGTGATTGACACCTCCTCTACATCTGACAAAACCTTGAAGGAAGCGCACACCCTACCACCTACACCTACAAAACTTTCTAGGGACTTTGAAGGCAGTCTGGGGGGAGGCTCCAGGGAAGCGTGACGCATGACTGAATCAGAGGGGAAGTGTGATGCATGACTGAATCAGAGGGGAAGCGTGACGCATGACTGAATCAGAGGGGAAGCGTGACGCATGACTGAATCAGAGGGGAAGCGTGACGCATGACTGAATCAGAGGGGAAGCGTGACGCATGACTGAATCAGAGGGGAAGCGCTTTTTAATCATTTAAAAAACAAACAAAAAAAAAACACTTCATTCGTTAGCAGTTTGGCTAACACAATGCATAGGCAGGTTTGGGAGATCTTTTAAACCAGCTAAGGTGTTGGGGGTGCACTTTAAAGTGTTGAAGTCAGAATCCCATCTTGCAGAGCAATGTTACTGGATAAATGAAATGCAAGGGTGATGGGCCAGAAGCGTTTCGCGAAATACTGCACTTCCTCGAAATGGATTTGATCTTTTGCCACTGAGGAAGCGCAGTATTGCACGAAACGCTTCTGGCCCATTATATCCAGTATTTTATTATATGTTCAGCTCCCTAATCAGGATCGGACCGACAACTAATCGGGCCCCCGGGCAATAGGAGGTCATGGGGCCCCCTTGTTCCGCACCCACAGGAGGCCACACCCATAAAAAATCCACCCCCTACAACGCAACACCCACATGTACATTATTGTGCTAAAGAATTTATTTCTGAACTCCTAAAAATAACCTTTTTGAAAATCCACTTGGACCCAGCAGCAAATTGTGCCCCCTCCATACTTACAGATGGCCACCGCACTGCTGCAGCCATCACCCACTCATTGCAGCTAAGGCTACACCCCGGCACAGAAAGTCCCTGTGGAAAATGTGGGAAACTGCCGATCACTTTAAAAGATACTGTACAATCCTGACACACTGCACATCACAGAGCTCCACAGAAATAAAACTCACTGGAATGTGCAGTGTGTATGAGCGCATCACAGAGCTCCATAGCAATAAAACCCACAGTAATGTGCAGCTCACACATGGATATATATTGCCCCCAGCAGCTCACACATGGGTATATATTGCCCCCCAGCAGCTCACACATGGGTATATATTGCCCCCCAGTAGCTCACACATGGGTATATATTGCCCCCCAGCAGCTCACACATGGGTATATATTGCTCCCCAGCAGCACAAACATGGGTATATATTGCCCAAGCAGCTCAAACATGGATATATATTGCCCAAGCAGCTCACACATGGGTATATATTGCCCAAGCCAGCTCAAACATGGAAATATATTGCCCCCCCTCCCGTTGTTCACCGGCGGCACTGTCTGAGGGCCCGCAGATTGGTAGGGGCCCAGTTTGGGACGACGCAGTGGGCCCCCTGCTGGTTTCCCTCTGAAGATCACTGGACTTAACAGGCAGCCAGCGACGCACTCTGAAAATGCCACGGTGGCGCCTGTGCCGTCCCCTCACATGCCCGAGTGCCCGATGGGTCAGTCCGCCCCTGCAACATTTCCAGCCACTGCGAGCGAAGCCAAACATTGGTGGAATTGGGGAGACTCCCATGCTGTCATCCTGAGTTTATAGGGTGACTGGGTATTCATATTATTTTCCTTCTCACGCCAGAATACCTATATGCTTTGTACCTCTTTTATCTGCGGAGGAAACAATACATCTCATTGTGGATTGTGCAGACAGGTCAGCCCTTTAACTACCTGTGATGTGTAAGTATGAGAGCTCGCAGCTCTAGAAAAGTGTGAGTTGCTAGCACTTCTGATTTTTTCATAATTTATTTATGCTGCACAGTTTTGCACTATGAGATATATGTGTCGCCTTATGTATTTGAGGACGTGTTAAAACCATAGCTGAGCAGAAGATGCCTGAAAAGAACCGTACCTATTTGTAAGCATATTTATGTTTACACTCACTGTCCTATCTATAAACTTTCTGTGTTTTCCTTTCTAAGGTGTTGGAGGGAAACACAGCCTTTCGGGATCATCTAGCGAACTCGTCACATTTTTTCGTATCACTCTGTGTGTGCGACACAAACCACCTTGTACCTATATTGCTTTTACGCTCACCCCGTCTGTCCAGTTCTTCAAGAAGTCTCTGAAAACACATTAGAGAAGCCTATCGGCTCACTCCATAATCGCCCACTGTACATTTCTTGCTCCATCTTCCCGCACAGCCCCCTTGCACCCCACTACTTCCCATACCCAGCCATCTACTCTCACCTAGCGTGTCACCCTCTCCTTAGATTGTAAGTGCTTTACAAAAACTTGTAACTTAAGTCCTGGCAGCCAGTTGACTAATGCCACACCGCAGACGGTCAGTCGTGGAGCACTGTGCAAAAACCGCTTTCAGTGATGGTGCCAGGGTTTCGTAGATGGGAGCCCAAGATGCAACGGATAGACTTGAGAAACTAGAACAGACTAGTGGGGACCTGCCTGCGACTCGCACGGCGCTATAATGGAGCTACGCGGCTATGAGGGCTGCACCATGACTGTCCCACAATGACAAGTCACAGCTTTCCGTGCAATAAATAGTATGTGGAACATGGCACCCACACATACCTGAGCCTCCTCTCCCAGGGCACCAGCTCTGTCTCTACTACTCCTGTGTGTGTCCTCTCCAGTCACATGGGGGTGTGAGCAGCTTCATGGAGCTCATAGTAAGGGGCCAGAGCCGGACATTCCCTGCACAGCCTCAGCTTCTCTCACACACGATTTCCAGCAACATAGAGTAATGGACGCACTCTTATGACATCACAGCTCAGGAGGCAGCAGGGGTCACGTGGTGCAGGAGCTGCTGCAGAGGGAGAGGAATGACAGACATTGAGCTGTGAGCTGTCTGGATCCAGCACTGAGGGACAGGGAGGGAGACACAGCACGATCAGGCCATTCATTAACCCTTTAGGCTAATGTCAGACGAGCGCATACTGAGCGCACACTGCGTGCGTGCAGAAAGGACAGACATCCTGACAGAAGATACTGTAGACGCCACACGATCCGTTTTTCTTGACGGACGTAGAAAAAAAAGTGAATTATGGGAAACAAAATTAATATGAAAAATGATAAAAATTGATACATGATATGAAAAGCCATTGTGTGCGTCAAGGTGCTGGACGTCGCAAATGGGCTGCGTCTGACTTCGTTCCATCACACACACAACGGTACGCAGACGTGGCGCACTCTGTGAGTCCGTTCTAGCTGTTTTATGTTTATGCCTAACTTGGGTCCGTTTGCCTCGTGCGTTGTGTGTGCAGTGTTCGGTGCGGACGCACTTCGTGTGTGTGTCTCTATTGATCATGATTCTATGCTACGACGGACGATAAACTGTGCGGCAACACGGACGTGATCACTGCGTTCGTCTGACACGGCCTTATTCTGCATTATGTGGAGTCCTGGGGGAAAGGAAAGGCCTCAGGGTCAGTTTATGGAGCTTCTGTCCTCTGTATTTAGAGCAGGAAATATCAAGCTGAAGTTCTCTTATTCCCCCAGCTTCTTATTGAGGAAAGTATTTCCATAAACAGTTTGAACAAGTGGAAATTTCTAGAACAAATCCATATGAAGAAATCAGTTTACAAAGAATCAATTTTTGGGAATGGAAGATTTAAGTTCTGAATAAAGGCTAAAATGCTTAAACCTGTTTAGTTTAGAAAAACGGCTGCTGTCAGCCTCTGCCCAAGATTTTTTTAACCCCTAAGTGACTGGGCGGTTTTACGAAAGTCTGTTCGAAAGTGCCCGCTGCTGTTTTTACATTTCTGCACTGTTTGTGTTTAGGTCAAATTTTCCACTTATACATACACGATACTAAGAATATTCTTTAAAAAAACAGAAAATATTAAGTTTATTGTATCAAGGACAAAAAAAATTAAATCAAAACTCTGGGCCCTCTCTGGTCTCGTGGGGAGGGGGCTCTCTGGGCCCTCTCTGAGCTCGGGAGGCTCTCTGGGCCCTGGGGGGGGGGCTCTCGGGAGGCTCACTGGGCTCGGGGGGGCCTCTGGATGGAGGAGCAGTCACTCACATTGAACATAGCCAGGGTGGAAGACTGAGAGGCTGACACATCCAACCATTTCTCAGCCCTGCCTTTGCCTGCCTCTGTGTCCACATGGTCCTGCGTGCTGCTGCGTATGGTGCCGCTGGCGCCAACCGCAAGACATATGCACATGTGTCCGGCGCAGTCTGACGTCATCAGAGGGGGCGCAGTCATAGCTTAGATTTCTCTGGCGGTCAGATGCAAATGGAGAAAAAACACCCGCCAGGCGGAATAAATGTTTAAACGCGATTTGAAGTCACATTTTATTAAATGACCCAGACACATTATATATCGTTCTTTCCGGCAGACTCAGCAGATTCATAATATATCATTTTTATATGTATACGTCATGTCCTGCCTGTATATTATGACAAAAAATGCAATAAAAATAGAATTTTTAATCATCTGCAGCGTGTAAAGTGGGTTTTTTCACATTTTATCACATGAGCGTTTGCGGTTATATTTTCTATGGGGTGCACTTGTACAAAAATTTGAAATGGGGACTTGTTACATTTTTTGGGGGGAATTTCGTGATTTTTAGCAAACGCACCCATAGAAAAAAATCATTAGTGCAGCATCATTGTTCACTTTATAATTGTAATAGGAACAATATTGCTGCATTAATAAAAACAACACAAAAAAAATGTTTTTATTTTATTTTAAAATTTTTTTTACCTTGTACCTAGTCATGTTGGGTATTTTTTTTTTTTTTTTATTTCATAAAATGATTTTACCAGGAAGTAAACATTGAGATTTCTCTCGTTTTCAAGTATGTCCTGGGTTCAAGAACATTGAATTGTTACAAAAATATAAAGTTACAGTTACAAGTACTTATACAGCACCAACAAATTCCATAGCGCTTTACAATGGAGAAGCACAAACAGCAGACTTACATTATACAAGAGGAAATAAAACCCTGGTCGTTGGATAACTGTCCAGGTTATATCACTTTATGCTCAGGCCTTTCAAATGACACCCTCCATGACCCCCTAGCTGCCAGGGGTTCCCCGGCTATCTGACGTCATCACGCTATGCGTGATGAATGTCGGGCAGCAAGAGGGGACCCGGGGGTGGAGCCGCCATCCAAGATGGGGGGCCCCCACCAGAGCTAGGCCGCACTTTGGCGCCACAAGGTGCTGAAGTGCGACCCGGCGCTTGAGGGGTTAAAGCCAGGCACCGCTTAAACGGGGAGACTCTCCCCTTTTAAGCGGTGCCTGGCTTTTGGCGCTGCTCCTTCCTGATCGGGAGGGAGAGGGATCCGAACGGATTCACCCTCTCCCTTCCAGGCTATCTTCCGGCATTGCCGGGGGGTCGTCTGGAAATGGCGTCAACGCGCATGGCGCGATGACGTCATTTACGTCGGGAGGAGCTTGACTTCAGCATCTGAGGATGCTGAAGTCAGAACGCCGCGGGACCCCGGACAGAGAGGTAAGTATCTCAGCATGTATCAGCATGTAACGTGCGTCAATGAGGACGTGTCCCATTAGCTCAGCGCACAGCAGTGAAATGGCTCAGCACTCAGCAGTGAAAGGGTTAAAAACATTTTTTTCCTTTTCATTATTTCCTGTCCCCCAAGACAGTACCCGGACCCCCATACACCTTTTATGGCCAAGATCTTGCATATATGCCCTCTTGGAGGGGACCTTAATTTTTGACCATTCGAGCCCCATTGATTTTAATCGTGTTCGCATTGTGTTTGAGTTCGTGGTCGAACTTTTTCAGGTGTTCAAGTTCGAATGCGAACCGAACACGAGGGTGTTCGATTATCACTAAATATAACTACAGTGGATTGAATGATATCCTGTAAGGTACTCAAAATGCGTGCTGGATGGATGGGAACTCCCGTAAGAGAGGTTTTTATAGCCAGAGTATGAAAGTGCAAGGTCAGTGTTTCTTCTCCGGGTGAAATCAACTGAGGAGCCAATGCTCTGTCCATGCCTCGGTCAACCTGCCTGGTTTAAGGTTTCCAGCTGTTCCCTCACATAACAAGCCCTGGAAGTACCTCCTCCCGGCCTGTCTCTGTTGGGGTGCCCCAAGGTTCAGTACTGGGCCCTCTACTTTTTTGAGTCTACACTGCCTCCCTAGGGAAACTGATCAGCTCCTTTGGATTCCAGTACCACCTATACGCTGATGACACTCAAATTTACCTCTACTCCCCTGATCTCTCTCCAGGTCTCCTGGATCGAGTCACTGACTGTCTCTCCGCTGTCTCAAATTGGATGGCTTCCTGTTGGGAGATAGTAATCAGGTAAGAAATTTACACGAGATAAAAACAACAACAAATTTATCTCGTTTGTATTTCTCAGAAGTTCTCCTAAGTGTCTTTTAATTGTACATGTTTGTTTTAAAATAGAACTACCCAGCCTTAGATTATATATATATATATTTATTACCTATGCAAAAAGATTTTAATCTCACAACATGATCAAAGATTTATAAAACACAACATCATCCATCAGCACACGGATCTCTAGCTTTAACATATATTATCCTGTTTAGTAACTGTATATATGGTTAATACCAT